>JAYRBT010000399.1:0-12744 GCA_036023395.1 Myiotriccus ornatus | reverse complement strand
CACAGGTTGCCCAGAGAAGCTGTGGCTGCCCCTGGATCCCTGGAAGTGTCCAAGGCCAGGTTGGAGCAACCTGGGGTGCTGGGAGGTGTCCCTGCCCGTGGCAGAGGGTGGATTGAGATGATTTTTAAGGTCCCTTCCCACTCAAACCATTCCAGGGTTCTCTGACATTCCTTCGTAAGAATAACAATCTCTTGATATAAGAGAAGCTTGTGGCTTTGAAAACCAACTTATCAAAAGGTACAGAGATGATAAAAGGAGACATAAGTCCACTTTCTGAAGGTGATTATGTGTCCAACTAGTCTGGCTGGCCCAACCCTCTCATCCCAGGAGCTGAGAGCTTTGGGATGTTGCTCACTGGAATATTACAGAGGTCAGTGATCCTGAATCTCACGGTCACTTATCAGGGATGGAATTGCACACTCAGGACTTGCATTGAAGCTCCTGCTGCGACAGCAGGTGGTGCTCCCAAAGTGTGTCTGACCAAAGTGCCAGGGAGCAGACAAAATTCCTAAGCAAATTGGATTTTGACTCACGGCCATTTGGGAAGGTGGAGTCAGCAGGAGGGAGTCAGGAATATTCAGTGGATGCAAAGCAGGAGATGAAAGAGGCCTTGGATCCGTGGATCGTGGGTTCCATCCACGGCCACGAGAGGTCCAGGCAATCAACACAAACAATAAACAACCCAATTTCACCCCTGGGAGCCCAGATGCAAATCAAAGCAACAATTCAGGCAGGGGCTGGTTAGGAAATGTGCAGGGATGCCTCAGATCCTCCAGGGAGCCTGAGAGAGCTCCAAAAAGCTCTTCCTGCCTTTTCCCCATCCCTGTGCACAAAGCAGACACTGCATTTCTGCCTGCAGAATCTGCTGGTTTGTAATTAGATTGTATTTTTTATGTGATTATATTCTGCAGTTATATCCCTCTGCAGAATTTGGGGGGTTTGCACTGACAGGAGCAGAAAATACTTCAGGATCCTGCAAAAAAACCCTCCTATAATTTATTTTTTCTCTCTATGGGACCAACTTTTTTCAGCTCTGTGAAAGAAATTCTTCCCTGTGAGGGTGGGGAGGCCCTGGCACAGGTTGCCCAGAGAAGCTGTGGCTGCCCCACAAAACACAAAACCAATGTGGGAGGCAGCCCCTGAGCTCAGCTTGCCTAGAAAACATCCTGTGGAACGTGATAATCCAGCTCAAATTCTGCAGCAGCGAATAAAAACCACTTTCTGGTTGACTGCAAAACCAAACAGGGAAGCCTTTTGCTTTGGGACTGTGCTTTATTGGTTGCTACACCAAATTTTGACCTAAAAAAAGGCAGTCTGGGACAGGAGTGAAGGGGGCAAATGGTTCTTGAGGATTGTCTTTGCTTGTCACTTTGAAGTGAGCTGCAAATCAGACGCCTGTGACACAATTTCTGAATGAAACATTCCCAACTTTGGGAGGGATCTGCATTCACAGGGGTTGCCTCTGGCAAGAGGTTTGGTTCAGTTGGCGAGAAGGGAATTGCAAGAGGAGAAAAATGCGCTTGGTCATGAGAAATATCCACCTGAATATGTTAAAGACACTTTCACTGCAGGGCCTCAGTCATAACTCTCTGCAGCCATTGACGTCTCTGGGGCTCATCACCTTTGATCAAGCAAAAACTTCAGCTGAGCTGGCAAAAATTACATTACACATTTAATTCAGACCAAACCTCATGCTGTGTTAGAACATCAAACTGCCAACTTTCCCTTTGCTTCTGTTGTTTATTAAGAAAACCCACTCCTTAAAATTATTAATTCTTTCATGGTCTTCCTTCATCCCCTTTAATTTCGTTCCACTAATGACTGCAGTCAATGCACCTTCATCAACAGCTTTCCCTGGCTTTAATTACAGCTCAGCATCAGTCTGGACAGACACAGACTCCAAGCAAGACATTTTACAGAGACCAGGCTGGGAGTTGTTTGGGCTGACAGGATGGTGAGTCACCCAGAGCCTTCAGGCAAAGCTTTTCCAAACCTCCTTCCTTCAGGGAGCAAAGCTCCCAGTCTCCAAACCTTTATTCCTGATAAAGCTCAGCTTTACCAGACACAACAAATAGGAGACAGGTTATAAAGCCACATTAAAAAAGGGTTAGAGCTTCAAAATCTTGCCACTTTGGTCCTTTAATCTCTTTCTCCCAGACGTGCTTCCCGGGCCAGGGAATTCCCAAGGCCAATTCCCTCGTGAGGACACGACACATCCCTCTCCTCTTCCCCTCCCAGACTTGCCAGGGTCTGAGCTCAGCTGCCAAAAGGTGCTGGCACCCACCAAAAAGCTCAGGCTGAACTCAGAGGGGTTCCCCAGCTCTCCCACCACCCTTTCCCTGACCAAACCCAGCTGAGCTCCCTCCTTTTAGAGGGATCTTCCCAAGCATCTCATCTTCATAAATCACCTGTTTGTGTCTCAACCCTCTGCAGGTGAAGGCCATCTCTTTCTGGCCTTTGATCAGTGGTCTGAGGCTTGATTTAAAATGTAAAGACAAAAGAAAAATCATTTTCCACAACTGAAATCTGATTCTTTGTCTTTTGGAGATGGGCACGAAGGGGCTGGAGAAGAAAGAAGGACAGACAGAGTCGGAGTAGGATGCAACACAAATTTAATGAGGCTGAGGAATGGAATTTAAAGGTAAGGAGCACATTTCTACGGTCTGGTAAGGACAGAACCCACTCATCCCTCTCACAACGACACACTCAGCGACCTGAAATCTTCCTTCTTCACTGGTTGAGTGAACTGCACTAAATCAGCCACGCAGGGCAATTCCTAACGATTCTGTGGCTTGCCTGTTATCAAATACAAACCCAAAAGCAGGACAAAGACAGACATTTGATCAGATAACATCAAGTAAAGCACAACAAAAAGACAAGCCAAGGCCTGATTTGAGGAGAGGCGAAGCTCCCACAGCTCCCTCGGCTTCAGGTGGAGTCGTGGTTGTTCCGGCAGCACGTCCGCAAACCGCGGCCGTGAGCTCAGCCCGGTGTCAGGCGGTGCTTCAGAATCCCTGGTGATTTTTCCTGCTTTTTCTTTTCCCCCCTCACGGAAAACGCTAGCAGGGCCCGTAGAAGCCGCCGCGGAAGGCGCCGTAGCGACGGTAGGGCCGGTGGTAGCCACCGGCCAGCCCCGGGTAGCCAAAGCTCCCCAACCCCAGGGAGCCCCCCGAGCTGATGGGCACCCCCCCGGCGCTCAGGGCGCTGCCCACGGCGGCCGAGGCCGAGGAGCCCACGGCGGTGTTCTGGGGGAAGGAGCTCAGGATGGGCCCGGGCAGCGTCACCACCACGGGAGATGGTTGGATCACGTAGGTGGAGTCCTGGCACTGCCTCACGCAGGGCTCGTTGCAGCTGTTGGCCAGCGGGGTCGGGCCACAGGAGGTGGGGGGACAGCACAGGTCGTAGCAGGACATGGCTGGTGTGGGATGGGAGGGAAGGAACCTGAAAAACAGGGGGGTCAGAGGTGAGTTGTGCTGCTCCTGCGTTGCCTCGGAGGGATCACAACAGGGGCTTTCCAGGGATCCCTCCAGGAGCTGTTGAGAAGGAAAGCAAGTTCTAGATGGGCACCAGAATATAAGAAAGATATTAAGCCCTTACAGAGCGCCCGAGAAAGAGGGCAAAGAGGGTGGGGAAGGGTCTTGGTTTGAAGCCAGGTGGGGACACTGCGTGTGGAGGAGGAGGAGGCTGAGGGGAGACCTCACTGCAGTTCCAACTGCCTGGGCAGGGCAGAGGAGGGGCAGGACTGAGCTCTGCTCTGTGTGACCAGGGACAGGACTCAGGGAAGGGCTGGAGCTGTGTCAGGGCAGGCTCAGTTGGATCTCAGGACAAGATTCTTCCCCCAGAGGGTGGTTGGGCACTGAACAGGCTCCCCAGGGCAGTGGGCACAGCACCAAGGCTGCCAGAGCTGCAGGAGGGTTTGGATGGTCCTCTGGGACACAGGGTGGGACTCTTGGGGATGGGTCTTTGCAGGGCCAGGAGCTGGACTCGATGGTCCCTTCCAGCTCAGCACATTCCCGGGATTCTGTTCTGCTGATCTTCTGTCCCTGCCTGAACCTTCCACGCTTGGTCTGTGTGGAACTTGGTCACACAGCTCTGAACACGGCCAAGAACTCACTAGAGATATTTCATGGGCAGCTGCAGGACCTGAAGACTTGTTTGGATCCCGAAGCTGAAAAATAGCCCTAAATGGTGAATGTGGCTCACTGGCATATTAATGATTATTGTAACTCCCCACCAACATATGAAATATGAAAACTTACTTTTTTATATCAAAACCCCTTCCTCTCTCGGAGAAAAAAAAAGCTGAATTTGCCACAAAATGAGTGAGGAAAAGCTACAGAACCATCAAGGCAATAGTTTGTTGTATAAAGAGAGAATAAATGGCTTCAGACTTACCTTATTCACAGCAAAGAAGGCAAGAGAAATGTCTGGCAGAGCCTGGAGTTGCTTCAGGTTTTTATACTGAGCCTGAAGTTGCCCAACAACTTGGGCCACACTTTGTGCATGGAGTTATTTATGAGCCACTACTGATGACATGTTTTTTTGCCTCAGTATTTGTGTTTATTACTCCTTCACTTCCTTATCTTGTGGCATGTGTATCTGACCACAGGATTGTTTCATCTTGGAATATTCTGGGCAGGCTTAATTCCTGGGAACAGCAGAATGTTTAATTCAGAAGGATTTGTTCTGCCTTCAAAACCTTTTCTGGGTCTGCTTGGGGTCATTAAAGGAGATTAAGCATCATTTGCATAATGCAGTGCCTGGTACCCAAATCCTGGTGGAAAACATGAATTGCTGCTTTTGGAAGTCAACCCATGAGTTTTGGGGGGGATTTGAGCAGCTTTTCACAGGATCCCTGAGGTTGGGAAAGACTTCCAAGGTCACCAAGTCCACCCTGTGCCCCATCCCCACCTTGTCCCCCAGCCCAGAGCACTCAGTGTCCTTCCCTGGACACCTCCAGGGGTGGGGACTCCAAACCTCCCTGGGCAGCCCCTGCCAAGGCCTGGCCACCCTTTCCAGCAACAAATTCCTCCTTTTAAGGGAAGGAAAACGGAGACTGAATTTTACAGATAAATTGCCAAGAGCACACACGAACTTCACCCCACCCCAAAAAACCTTTCCTGGGTCTCTGATCCTGGGCCTGATCTCTTTGGAGAAAAAATCCACAGATCCACTTTCATTCTCATCTCAGAGCTCAAAATATCAGCAGCTGTGTTTAGGTTGAATAAATGGGTTGCTTTGCTTGGTGAGATTTGCTCTCGAGGAGGAGTTTTGCAGCAGATGAAGCTTTGCCAAACCCAGCTGTGCAGGCAGAAGTTCCATCCAAGAATCTTCCCTTTCCTAGAGAGTCTCTCCAGCCCTGGAGGTGTCCAAGGAACGACTGGACACGGCACTGAGTGCTCTGGGCCGAGGGACAAGGTGGGGATGGGGCTCAGGGTGGATTTGATGACCTTGGAGGGCTTTTCCAACCTAAATAATCCTTATTTTATTGCAACATCCGTTTCCCCAGCGGTGCCTGGCACTGATGAGTTCAAGACCAATGGACCCAGCTGGAGAATTGCCAATAAAGTGTCAGTAATTTCCTCACTTGGAGTTGATTTTTCCATGACTTTCCAGCAGCACAAAGAAATGAACTGGAGCCTCTTCTCCAAGGGGGAGAAACGGCAAAGGGGTAAAATCCACGAGCAATTCCAGACACGGAGATTCGTCCTGAGGATTTGCTCTCCTTGCAGCTACCGAGACATGTAAATCAGCCCGAAATTAGGGCTGTCTTTGGGAAGGTCCCCTGGGAACAGAAACTTGTTTGGCTTGGTCAGAGGTTCCTGAGAACTTCAAAGTTTATCAGAAGCTTTATTAAAGAGCCAGAATGCAAAGGAGGGCACGACGTGCAAATTTAAGATACGTCTCCTACATCTGAATTCTCGTATCACTTGCTTACTAACATGTTCTTAAGGTTGGGGAGTGCAGGGCAGTAATTGGGCTGTAAAATTCATGTCATCGTTTCTGGCTGCAGGAATTACAGCTGTTCTGTTTGGTTTGAAATCCAGTGCAAAAAGCTCAAGGTTTGTGCTTCAAACCATCTCGTGTTTCAAGGAGAGTCACAAAGAAAATTCCCTGGCTGGTTTGAGCTTCCCCAGCCCTGTCCATTCCTCAGTATTTCTCTATATTTTAAAGGATTAGCAGCCTTTTTCAAAAATAATTTCCACCCTAGCAGCTATTTGAGGAATTAATTCACGGTGTATTGTCATCAATTTTCTTTTTTTGATTCTTCCTTCACCCAAGCTTTGCTTGGAAAACTCAAAAAGCCTTTAAAATCTGGCAGTGAGTTTAAAAATTAAAACCAAAACCCGGCAACAACATTTTCAGGGATTTCTTTCAGCCTCCCTTGAAAAATGATTACAATAAACATTGTCCTGACTCCAGCCACTTTATTGTACAGTCAGAATGACTTTAATGGCCTGATCTTTGAGATGAATTAAAGTGAGCGAATTAGAAGTTCACAGACTTTTATAATCAAGGACAGACCTGTATATTCAGATTATAATTAAGACTTCTGCATAATGTGAGAACATCCTCCTGACACACCTGAGAGTGAGTGAAGTTCTGGAAAAAAAAAAGAAGGATTCTTCATCAAAATTGAAACAAGAGTTTACTCACAGCAATCCCTGGGGGAAGTCTCCAGGCACAAAAGTGACCCCAAAACCCACATAGTGAGGAGCTGACACAAAGTGGGAGCTTCCCTGGCAGGAGTGCCACCTGCAGTTTGTTCTGAATGGTAATTAATTAGCTCCTTACAAAGGATTAGGTGCCTCAGAGGCTTTGAGCCTCTGGAAGTTCCTGCAAGCTCAAGCCCTCCCTTCTCTCAGCTCTCACAGGCTCGGGGAGCTCTTGCTTTTCTTGGCTCTCTGTGCTCAGGGATGGGATTATTCCCATTATTGGGGACCTATTATTGGGATAATTCCCCCAATTATTGGGATGGTTCCCTCCAAGAATCCAGGAAGCCTGGGGGAGAACTCTGCTGCTGCCCTCAAAGGGCTCTGCAGTTTGGAATCCCGGAATCCTGGAATGGTTTGGGTTGGGAGGGACCTCAAAGATCATCTCGTTGTCCGTGTGATCTGAGAGGATTTTTGGTGTAGGCAGGGCCTGTGATTTGCTCTTCATCACTCCTGCTGCTCAAATCACTCCCCTGAAGGCAAAATGTGTTCCAGCACAGGTAGGTATGTCCTCCTCAAGGTACCTGAAAGGAGCTCGTTTCATTGCTAATGTTATTCAAATGCTGGTGTAAAGAACTTTAAAATCACTGAAGTTTGAGGTTTGGTTTGGCATCTTAGTTTATAATTTCCCTTTTTTTTTTTGTCAAAAAATAAATGTGGCTCCCTACTGGAGGCACATCTGGAGTATTCCTGCAAAGAACCAGGTGTAGTGTGGTCATTGTGCTGGGAACAGTAGAAAACAACACCAAAAATTCATTTATGCTGGAGGGAAGAAGTGATTTAGTCACCAGAACCTCTGCAAAACAACACACCCAAACCAGGCGGGTTTTCTTTATTTCCCAAATGTGTTTGAGGGATTTTTTTTATTTTTTTTTCAAATGCAGATTTTAATTATATTTCAAATTGGGAGGGTGCAATTAGTGCTGGGTGTGAGATCCACCTTGCTGGGACAGCAATGCCTTGGTGCCACCAAGGCTGAGGAGTGTGTGACAATGAGGTCAGCCCAGAGCTTCTCTTCTCCAGGCTGAGCATCTGCAACCCCGGAGTGTCCAAAAGCACCTCTGTCCACCCCCTTTCAAAGTACAAACCAGAAGAACTGTGAGAAATTCTGCCCCAAAAAATGAGCTTTTCCGCTAAAATGTTTGCAAAGTTTTCCAGATCAACAGCAGGAGACTCGGGTGGTGATGCAACATAACTTTAATGAGAGCAAAAAAAAAGCAGAATAAAAAGGTACAAAGTTTACATTTCCAGGCTTGAAGGCAAGAGCTAATATGGCTTTTCATCCCGGGTTTGTTTTCTCGCTGCTGCCCCGAACTGAGACAAAGAAAGCCCCATTTCCAGCAGTCGATAACAAAAAAAAACCCATCAAATGTTTCATCAGAAATACAAAGGATCGAAGAAGAAGACGAAGGAAAAAAAGAAAAAAAAGGCCTGATTTGAGGAGATGAGAAGCCCCCCCCCCAACCCTTCCACTCAGGTGGGGCCGTGGGCGCTCAGCGGCGCGTCCTGCAAACCGCGGCTCCCAAAATTCCCGCGGCTCCCAACATTCCCGCGGCTCCCAACGTTCCCCCGACTCCAGCAACCCCGCTGCTCCCTCCTGCTCTAGCAGGGATCGCCCAAGCCGCTCCTGTAGGTGTTGTAGCGCCGATAGGGCCGGTTGTACCCCAGGCCCCCCAGCCCCTGGGAGATGGGAACCCCCTCCTCGCTCAGGGCATCGCCCACGGCGGCCGAGGCCGAGGAGCCCACGGCGGTGTTCTGGGGGAAGGAGCTCAGGATGGGCCCGGGCAGCGTCACCACCACGGGAGATGGTTGGATCACGTAGGTGGAGTCCTGGCACTGCCTCACGCAGGGCTCGTTGCAGCTGTTGGCCAGCGGGGTCGGGCCACACGAGGTGGGGGGGCAGCACAGGTCGTAGGAGGACATGTTTCCAGGGCAGAGGCAAGGCTGAAACGCAGGGGAGAAAGTTAAAAACCGTTTACAACCCGTAGTAAGTTCACAGAAGCCACCGAAGAGGGTAAGAGATGTTCGGGGTACCTACAGAGGCGGTCGGGGAGGTCACCGCCCATCACACCAAAACCCACGGGTGGAAGTGGCATTTTACACCTAATTTTTTTGACATTTGGGGGGTTTCTCTTCTTTTCTGGGAGGCTGCTCAGGGACTGGCCTCCGAACTGTGGTGCTAGTCATGGGAAGTGTGTCCAAGCCCAACCAGCAAACGGGTTCCCCATCCTTTGGCCAGGTCCCTCTGCAGAAGCCAACCAGGTTCGTGACTATCCAATCCCTTAGGGGTCCTAAAAATCCTCTAAAATGCAGCATAAATCTGCTTGTTTTGAGAGATAATATTGCCAAAATCCTCCAAGTCCTGTCTCATCACGCTCTGCTCCGCAAGTAAATAAAGCCTTTCTTTTCGGTACAAATAAACCTTCCTAAATTTCCCTTGGAGGTAAAAACAAAACCACAAACCAGCAATATTTGTAAAGAACCAAGAACAACCACCAACAACAATAAAGAAAACCAAAATAAAATAAAATAAAACAGCCCTCAAAGTGGCAGTTTAGCATTTAAAAAGGCACTGGGGAGGTTCAGACTTACCTGTTCACCCAGGAGAATGAGGCAGGAGAAGAGGATGGAAGAGGCTTGTGTTCTATAGGCTTTTATACCGTGGTCCAGCTGCCTGCAGACCAGAGGTACTTATTATGCATGAGATTCCTTAATGAGCCACGTTTTGCATGCAAAACCCACCAAACTGATCGACTCTTGTTGTTGTTTGTTCCAAAATCTCTCTTGCTATTGCCCCTGTTTTCTCCCCTCCCCTTGTGACATCACCATCCCTTTCATCTTCATCACCGTGCACCCACTTAATTGCTTGGGAAGACTGTGGTGACTCGTGTGATTTTAGGGCAGTAATTATGGTGCCTCCTGAGGCCAGTGGACATTTTAGGCTTCGTTTTAGTCATTAGGACACTGCTTAAGGGGAGTGTGTGTGTGATGTTCAGTCCTTATTCAAGACTTCACTGCTGGAGGTGAATAATCAGCTCGGAGGTGGCGGCCTGGGCTCAGCCTGAAACGAGGGCTCAGCTTTACCACAAGGCAAGATGCAGAGCAGATATTCCCCAGTTTTGGACTTCCCACACAAACACACAGCTGAGAAGGGCAGCACATTTCCATGAGTATTGCAAAGCTGGGAGAAAATTAAAACCAGGGGGAATTGCTGAGCAAGGAGAGTAAAACGTGTTCTCGCTCGGGCTGAGCCCAGTTTTATGAACCCAGCCCATCCAAACACTTATAAACCTGCAATTCTTTACCCCCAGACATGCATTTTAATATCATTTCCATGCCAAAGTCACCATCCTTCCCCCCTGAAATCCCAGGAAGCCACCAGGGTGTGCAGCAATTATCGCGACAAATTAAACACCAACGTGGGCATTGAAGACGAACTTCAAATATTGGGGCTTAGAGGCTCTGTCTGAGCCCAACGACAGCGTCAGGAGAAATTACACCCAGCAGTTCTTCATTCCATTTCTCAGGACACGGTTTGCTGCTGGTCACAGCAGTGACCAACCCTGGCTGAATCCAACGTGCCGGAATTACCTGCGGAGATGGAAAATATGCAAAACCCAGGGATCGGGTGTCTCCTCTCGGCACCTCAGCAGAGATAGGAATTAACTCCAGGTGCAGAGTGGCTTTAGACAGAGAACAAAGCACTTCCAAGTTCACTACACCTTCTAACCCAGGGCTCAGATATGCAAAGTTTTGGGCTCCCTGATGCTGGAGGTACGTGACGAGATCTCGGTGCTCCCGTCACCGGGATAATAACTTAATTCCCAAGTATGTGGGTCAAGATCACTCAAAGGACTTCACAAACTACTTCAAGGTAAACACTTTGAAAATCTTCGATTCTTTTTAGAAATGTTTTTATAATTTATCTAAAAGAATTAAGCCAAATATTGATTTTCTATAAAACCCTTTAAATCTTCATTTTTTCTCTACAAGAAAATCCTCCTCTCCTTTTTTTTTTGGAAAAGTTTTTTCTGTAAAAGAAAGAGCCTTTTTCATCCGTCTCCTCAAAATCTCTACTATCTAGATAGATATCTTTTTAGATATTTTAAAGAATTAATTCCTTGTGGTAGGTGAAATCACTCACCCCAAGAATTCAACTCCCTTTCATCTGAGATAACCAAGGAATGCTTCCTTTTCCTCATTCTTCCCTCTGGGCACAGAAACAGTTTGTCTGGGAGGGTAGATAATATTAAAAAAATAAATTTGGAGGCACCAAATTGCCACAAGAGCTGACAAATTACTCCATGAACTGAAATTTGTGTCATCACGTTGACTTGGGAGTCTGGCGTGTGATGGGACAAGGCATTCAAACCATCCGCAGGTCCTGGAGATGAAAGAAGCTTTGAGGAAGGTTTTTCATCTGCTGCCAGGGGGAGACTGGTACATAAACCACGAGCAATTTAACTGCTGGCAACGATTTACCTACTGGGGACAATTGAAGCTGCTGCAACGTAATTTATACCATTTGCGATCTTTTATACTTTGAATAATTCTTTAATAATTTACATAAGTTATTAGAATGCCCCAAATCTTCCCAGCGTGAGGATCTCTCCAATTTTTTTCCCCAAACTGACTCTTTGAGCAGCTTCAGTGGCTCAGTTATCCAGAGTTATGAATCTCACCAGGATTGCTTCAAACAAGCATCATTCTGTGCTGGGTTGGATCCCCTGCCATGCAGTTGGGTCACAAAGGGCTTCCAGCCTTGAGAACAGTTTCTTGGCCAAGGATTCTGATGAGTCAGAGTGGAATCAATCTGCATTTTGCAGCTGTAAAATTAAACCTGTTCTGGATGTCGGGCTCTAAACAGATTCTCTTCTCTAATTAGTGACCCTGGTGTTCCTCGTATCGTGTCATTGCCTGGGAGGGATCATGGAATCAGGGGATGGTTGAGTTGGAAGACCTTAAAGCTCATCTATTCCCACTCCCTGCCACGGGCAGGGACACCTTCCACCAGCCCAGGTTGCTCCAAGCCCCGTCCAACCTGGCCTTGGGCACTCCCAGGGCTGGGGCAGCCACAGCTTCTCTGGGCAACCTGTCCCAGGGCCTCCCACCCTCACAGGGAGGAATTTCTTCCCAATATCCAACTTAAATCTCCCCTCTGTCAGTCTGAACCATCTCCCCTTGTCCTGTCACCCCAGTTCCTGATGGATATCCCTCTCCAGCTCCCCTGCAGCCCCTTCAGACCCTGGAAGGTGCTCTGAGGTCCTTTCTCCACCTTCTCCTCTCCAGCCCCCCAAAATTTCTCAGCCTAGTGATGATCCACTCGGTGATAAACTTCACCCAGGAAAAGTTTCAGAAGAAAATAAGAGGGGATGGGGAAAAAAACCACCAGAAGACCGGAGATACCATAACAGCAACACTTTATTAAGACCAACGAGTGGATTAAAATACTGCAAAGCATCAGGGGCCAGCATGGGAAGAAGGGCAGAGCTCGTGGGCTGCATCCCACAGGCAGAGCTCTCCTTTCAGTGCAGAATTGCACCTCGACCCTCAAGTCCCCCCTCCTCTCTAAATTTAAACATTTACATCGAATTACGCTGAGGAGCAGCAGAGCTACAGACTCGACTAGAAATACAGAGTAAAACGGGAGCGGTGGCCTCATTTTCGGGAACGACGGATTCCCACAGCTCCCCCCCCCCACATCTCTGGAGGCGGGAGGTGGTGGGTGCCTGAAGTTGCTTCTGGGAGCTGTGGCCGTGAGCTCAGTCCTGCTTTGGGTGGGAATTCAGGAATCCCGGGTGATTTCTTCCCGCTTTTTCTCAGGGAAAACGTTAACAGGGCCCGTAGAAGCCGCCGTGGAAGGCGCCGTAGCGACGGTAGGGCCGGTGGTAGCCACCGGCCAGCCCCGGGTAGCCAAAGCTCCCCAGCCCCAGGGAGCCCCCCGAGCTGATGGGCACCCCCCCGGCGCTCAGGGCATCACCCACGGCGGCCGAGGCCGAGGAGCCCACGGCGGTGTTCTGGGGGAAGGAGC
>JAYRBT010000398.1:0-12775 GCA_036023395.1 Myiotriccus ornatus | reverse complement strand
GCATGTGCCAAGCACGGGGTTATTCGGCGGGCACAGAGGAAGACTCCAGCCTTCCTCAGGAGGAGACCCCAGCCCACAGACGAGACCCCAGCCCACGGAACTCCGCGGGCACAGCCCGGGACCATGTACGAGAAAGAACACAGAAGGACGCGTGTGCGCTAAGGACTGCACACGGGGGCCGGGGGGAGATACAAAAGGGGGGTTTGAAAGTTTTTGGGTGGGCCTCTGAGAGAGTCTTGGACTCTCGTGGCTGCCCCGGCGCGTCGGCATTGCTTATCTATCATTTGCTAATAAATTTACTCGTTATTCTAAATTGGCATTTTAATTTTATTCCGGGCATCACTGGTAACCTATAACAATTGTAACAACTTTTTATCAGAAGACCATCTTTCTTGATAAAAGTAGCTTGACTGGGTGCCTCTGGCAGCTTATTGGATACCTCCTGAAGCTTATTTTGTGCCTCCTGTAGCTTTTACAGGCAGCTCTGCTCCTGCAGCAGCCTGGCCTTTGCAGCAGGGTTTTTTAGCTCCGTGCTCCAGGCAAAGGCAAAGCAGATCCTACCTTTTATCAGTCCTTTATACAACCTCAGGTCCAACCCTTGCAGAATGGCAGAGCTGCTGCATCCCATTGTCGCTGGAAGGCACCAAGTCCTGGAATTGTTCAGGTAGGAAAAGGGCTTAAAGCTGTTTCTTTTCCTTCCCACAGCAATGTCTGCAAGGAAGGAGGTGCCAGACGATCCCCGAGGGAGGCACTGGCCAGGGTGGCCTGGCAGAGACATGGAAAGATGCAGAGAACCATCTCACTGTGCTGGAGAAGGAGCTGGGAGCTGCTGGCACAGGTGAGGGGACCAGGTGAGGGACCCTGCACTGCCTGATAGCCCAGCCCAGGCCAAAGGCCACCCCCACTCGCTCCAGTAGCTGCACTGGGACCCCTCTCAGCCCACAGCTGGCACCATGGCCATGGGCACCTGCACTCCCAATCTGATTCCAGCAGCATCCAAATCTGCTCCCACCCCAGGTCCCCCAGTACCCTCAGCCCTCAGTCCTGCACCACATGCTCCCTCTGCCCAGCTTTGGTTCCTGTCCCTGGCTCCATGGCTGCTTTCTCAGCTCTGGGGCTGGGAAGAGTTTGGGCTCATTCCCTTTTGTCCTAGAGTTTCCCAGCTGAGCAGCTCCTGATCAGAGACCTTGGCTGGGATAAACCTTCCCAGCCCTCCATCCATGGAACACACCACGCTTGGGTTCCACTGCTGCCTCCCTTGTCACCTGCCACTCACATTGGTTTCCCTGGACCTCCTGCTTTGTGGCTTCGTGCCCTATTTACTGTCCCTGGAGACAGTGAGGGAGGTCCTTGACCAGACCTCCTGAACTGAGCAGACCCTCTCCTGCCACACCCCCTCCCCTAAACCCTGGCTCAGGGCCACCCCCCTGTCACCAGCACAGATGCTGGAGTCACCCCCAGCTGGGGCTCCCCTGGACAGAAAAGACACAGGGACCAGGGCAGCAAACCAGCTCCTTTATTACCAAAGCCTCCAAGGGATTACACTGCAGCAGCTCATCAAGTTGGTGCTTCCTAGTGCTTCCTTTGATCTCCCCCTGGCACGTGGCCTCCATCTTGGTCATGGGACTGATCACCCAAGGAAGCATTTTTGTTTTGCTCAAGGACAAAGCAGAGGGAAATGTTTACAGCAGGAAGGGAAGCAGATTCTGGTTTATCATGGAGCGAGGTTGTTTCTGAGCGATGGCCGGAGTAACGTGCCTTATTTCACCCAAATTTGTGAGCAGTTGGCTACCATTGTCTTCATGTGGCTTGAGAGCGTAAGCATTGAAGCAGCATTTTGTGAACAGCCTTGTACTCTGTTCTTCTAAACTGCAAAGCCGTGGAGGTTCTTCCTTCCCATCGATGTGGCCTAACGCTTGTCCAGCTCAGCAAGTGCTTCCTCCTTGGTAATGCTCTGCCAGGCCTCAGGGATTTCTCCTTTGCCCTGAAATTTCCCATTGTACAAGGTTTCTAGATCTTTTCTGAAATGACACACAAACCATTTCCAGTACGCTTGCATGGATGGATCAGGAAGAATCTTCCAATTGGAATAAGGAGGTCCTGCATCCCGGTACCTCCTGTAGCGATACATTTTGTGACCATCAATGCCGAATTTACAGTCACTTGCAGTGCTGCTGGAACAAATATCAATGACCAGGTGCTCCGTTCCACGCCACTTCCGTCCTGTCAAAAATTCTGGTCGATGGAAGACAAGCTGATGGTCCCCATCGTGTCCCCGCATGGTGTTTGTGCAGACAGCCCCACAAAAGGGACACTGCTCCCAGCACCCCGAAAACTGCTCTGCCAGGATGGTGTGAGGCTGCCTTTCAAACCAGCTCAGATCAGCAGCAGCAAATTTTCCCCTGAGCTCGTCCCTCAGGGCAACCAGTGATTCTGCCATGGCTTTGTTCAGTAACTCGATGTCTGTGATCTCCTGATGCTCAATGCACTTCAGGTCACTTCTGGGCAAGCTGATCACCTCTCTCAGTTCCCAGCAAAATTCATCCAGCCAGACAGAGGTTTTGTCCTCTCTGTCTTTTCTGTCTTTGACCTTTTCAGTAGATGAAGAAACAGCCGACAGGATGTTTCCATAGAGAAGATCAAGGGAGGAAGCTAAAAACTTCTCCAGCATCCTGTTCTCATCTAAACAGTAACTCGCAACATGTCTCTTAATATACCTTTGCAAAAACTCTTCTGGGCAATTAAGGTACTGCTTGAAATACTCAAAATTTTCTTCTTCTGCCAGGAATCTCAGGATACAAACCTCCAGATTGGCTCTGTTGCCCTGGAAATCTGGGAATCTCCCCTGCATGTCTCCAGCGATGGCTTTAGCCGTCCTCTCACAGACAGCATAGAAGACAGGTAGGGCAATCTTTTCACGAAGGAAACCAGCAAAAGCTCTGACAGAAATGGCTCCTTGGCAGGAAATCTGGAACTGTGTGAAGAAATACTCTCTCTTGTTGCTCAGGTATGTGACTGGGTCATTTGCCTTCTGGAATGCTTCGTGCATGGCTTCAAACCTTTTGCCTGCCATTCTGCACAGGTACAGAGATAATTCTAGCCTGTAATTTCTGTTAAACGCATATGGTGCATAGCTGGGGATGGAGTTCACACCTTTCTGTACTTCACTGAGTATTTCATGAAAAAAATTTCGACTGTAATCCATTTTCTCCTGTTCCTTCTTATCAATGTTTGCCCTCACACACTGTATGATGTTGTCTGTGATGCCCTGCAACTTTTTCCTAGAACAAAAGACAATGACTTCCACATCGTCCTCATCACCAAGATAGTATTTCTTTGTGATATGTTTGTACACATGGAAAGAAAATTCTCTGTTCTTTGGTAATGACCTGATCCGTGCACGAAAACCAGGGTCCTTAAAGTGCTCTACAAGGACCTCTTCTATATCTGCATCAATATCCACCCTTTCCGGACGGGGAGTAGCACGGGAGACTTCATCAACCCACTTGTCCCAGACAGCAATAAAGTTGTCTCTCAGTTCTCTCTCACTGAGGCTCTTGCCTTTCAGAGTCAGAGCCAACTCCCTGCTCCTTCTCAGGAGCTCATCTTCATATTCTGACTTCCTTGCATCCAGTTGCCTCTGGGTCTTCTGCAGTTCAATGAGACTCTCAAATTTCTTTTCAGTTTCAAGAAGAAGACTCTCTTTTAGTTCTTTCATCTTCAGCTCTGTGCTGCTCTTCCACTGGAACAGTATCTCACAGTCTTTGTCTTCCCTGAAATACTTTTCCATGTCTCTCACGATGTCATCATTTGTCTCTTGCACGAGCCCTTCAAGGTGTTTTCTGGTGACTACCTGCAAGTCCCCATTCCGAATTCTATTGTCGAGTCTCATTTGTACCTCTAAGATGTGACTCCTCAGCCTCCAGGTCCACTGACTAAAGGCAGTTTCCAGTTTCCTGTACACAGCAATCTCCAGTGAATTCTTGAAGCTGAAAACAAAGTTCTCATTCAGCAAAGCATTCCAGAGGTCACCAATACGAACTTTCAGGCTCGAGAGCCTCAAAATGCTGCTTTGTGACTCCTCTTTGGCAGCCTGGAGAATTTTCCTCTTTAATTGCTGGATGTTGTGGCTGTAGGTGGGGTTGGGGGGTGCCATTGGGGGATTTCCTTCCCACAGGTGAGCAAAGTAGTGAACGTGGGTGTTCACATCAAAGTGGATGACGTCGCTGAAGGAGGAGACGTCACAGGATTCCTGCTGGGCAGCTGCCACAGTCATTTCATCCAGCTTCTCCTGAAAATGTCTTTGTCCTTCCAGGTTCTGTTCCTTGGCAGTAACTTCTCTGACATTTTGATGGACAAAGAGGCAGCTTGGGGAAAGATTAACTTCCTTCATCCTCAGAAAAGCCTGCACAGTGATCTGAAGAATGTTCTGCATGTCTGAAGGATTTTCCCCAAAGATGTTGATCAGGGTCATGTTGCTGATGCCAATGACAAAGGTGGCCAGCTCGTTGTCATGATTCAGGGACTGTTTACTGGCCATCTCTGGGGCAGGAAGGCCCTCTGTGTCAACAACCAGCATGTAATCAAAGCCCACGTCCTGTTGCAGCTGCTCGTCCAATGGAAGGAGCTGCATAAACGCTCCCTGGGTGTATCTCCCTGCACTGATGTTGAACTGCAGCCCAAACATGGCATTCAGCAGGGTTGACTTCCCTGTGCTCTGGATGCCGAGCACGGAGAGAACAAACACTCGTTTGTCCCCCAGCCTCTCAATTAGGCTGTCAAAGATTGCTCCCACCCAGCGCAGAGGGACGTAAGAAGCATCCCCATCCATCAGCTCCACAGGATACCCCGAAAGCATCAGATCTGCTGCAATTTTGGGCAGGTAGACAACATTGTCATGCTTTGAGCTCATTGACTGGAGAGCTTCATAAATCTGCCCTACCTCTCTCAAAAGGTGCTCAAGGCCAACGGAGGAATCTTTGATTTCTTCAGAGAGGGCATTTAACTTATGGGTTTTTTCTTGGCCTTTCTTTCTTGTGCGGATTTCAGACCACAACTCGTGATAGTCTCTCCTCAGTTCTTCAAGGCAACCAGAGGACAGGTCGTCCATAAAGACCTTCACCCACTGCAGGAAGTATTTCTCGGTATCTGCTGCCTGTGAATGGAGAAAGCCAAGGAATAGTTTCATCAGCTGGTTGAGGGGGACAGCTTGCTCTAGTTGCTCTCTTCTTATTGCTGCCTTCTCAGTTTCAATTTGGCTGCGATGGTGCTCGATGCTTCTGTGCCCCTTCTCCTGCAAGCGAGTGAGTTCTTTGTCCTCTTTGCACCAGTCATGCCACAGTTTTCCTTGAAGAGGCAGGAGCTTGGACTTGATCTCAGACAGCTTCTCTTTCTTCAGAAGGGTCACCAGCTCCGCTGCCTTTGCTTTGGCTGTTGCACACTCGGGTCGATCTTCATCCACTAAGAATCCGTGCTGGCGAGCTTTGCCCAGGCAGCCATTCAGGCTGAAACATGGGTTGGACCCTTCCAGGAGATTCCTGATTGTTTTGCTTAGCTCATCCAACATTTCTGCTTCGTTTCTGTTCTTGATCCCTATTGTTATGTTTTTGTCAGATTGTCCAGCTGCAGCCTTCTCTTGTTCAGTGAGAAGACAAACCAGAGGTCTTTGCGACTGCCACAGGTCACGCAGAAGTTTGGTCCCTCTGTCGTCCATGTGCTCAGACTCGGATACAAGAGCCACGTTCACAGCAGAGATCTCCTGTAAGAACTGCAGCTGTGCTCCGTGATCCCTGGCATCTCCATGCAGGTTACAGAAAGCCACACAGTGCTCAAAGGTGTCGTCCGGGCTTCCCTGGGGACAGTACCAGGCGATCTCCACAACACCTCCCATCAGCAGACACTCTCTGGTGCTGCCTCGGCAATAGCGGTGGAAAAAAGTGTCGTGTCTTTGTTTGCTCAGCAGAGCATTGAGGAGCTGAGACTTGGAAGAGGAGGCAGAGGTGCCAATGCGGATAAAGGACACGATGGGTGTCTCTACCTGACGAATGAGTTTGTTATTGTAACTGTTCATTCTGGGCTGCTGTCCCGACTTCTCCACCTCCTTCCAGCTCCTTTTAATTTGGCTGAGGGCCCAGAGCGGGAACTCGATCTGGGCAGTGCCTGGCTTGGGCACCAGCAGAGGCAGCGCCAGCTGGCAGAAGGCGAGCTTGGTTGCAATGGACTGTCTCATGAAGTCATCAGCACAGTGGAAAATTGCCATCTGCAGGTCCATGGGGTGCACATGGCCCTCCCTGTTTGCCGCTTCAGGGGCTGCTCTCTTTAAACCATGGAGAAAGTTTTCAAAGGAGTCTGAGGGTTCGCGCTCTTGCTCTGTGGTTTCTGGCACAGGGGGAAGTCCTGAGTTGCTCCCATCCCTGCAAGTCAGGTACCTCACCCGATAATCCACGGTTAAGAGCTTCTGCAAGAAGTGAAATGGCAATTCCTGGTCCTTGCTAGGCTGGCTGTCATGCAGAGATGTCTTGCAGATCGTGAGGAAATATCCTGTCCCCATTTTTCTTGGATAGTGACTTTCTAGTCCAAGGCGCTTGAGCAAGTGGAGGAACTTGTGGTTTGCAGTGGCTTCATTTGCTTTGGAAGCCATGGCTGTGGGGGAAGAAAAGAGACATTGCCTAAGGTTTGTTGAGAGAGGGCCCAGGCTTGGCTAAGAGGCTCTGCAGCAGCTCCAGCCCTGGGGATGCTCCCACCCTTCTGCTGGAGCCCAGGCTGGGATGTTACAAGACCCAGGGTCTCCTTCCCAGGACGACTGATGTGCCTGTTGTAGGATCAGCCCTGAAGCTGAGTGTGTATCCCAGAGAAACACACACACACACAAAGTTGGCCACACAACCTGCCATGGACAAGGTGCCACCTTCAACGTCGCCCACGTCCTTTCAACAGGACTCCTAAGTCCATAAGTGCTGAGAGCTGAGGGCATTCCTGGATTCCTCGAGCACCAGCACAGCCCCTCTGCCCATCCCACACTCCTGTCTGCATCCCGCACCCTCTGCCCAGCCCCTCAGCTCTCCTGCTAGCTGGCTGCTCCGGCTTGGTGCTCAGAGCACACAGAGGCAGCACCTACACACTCACCCCACAGGCACCCCCCTCCCCAGACACACTCACCTCAACCCCGGCACAGGCACACGCGTGGGAGCTGTGCTCCTCCTGCCCCTCACTCACCCCACTCGTGCCTGTTCCCCCAGGAGCTGCTCCTTGGGACACACATGGTTCCTACCCCCGGGCATGGGGAAAATCCAAGGTCTCCCCAGAGTTGTGCCTGGGGCATCCTGTTGGCCTGTCAGTAGTGACTGGAGACTTGGGGAGCCAACTCGGAGAGGTGCCCCCCAGGATTTTCTGCTCATTACCAGAGAGGGTCTGATGAGGGAAGTGGCCTTTGGAGCCGTCTTGGCCACAGCCACCACAAAGCCACCGAGTGTAAAACCTCTGCTGACAGAAGGAAAAGTGCCAGCAAACCTTCAACCCTGAACATGAGGCGAACAGACTCCAGGCCGCTCAGGGAGAGAGTTTGGGAGGGCCCTTGGGAAGAGGCTTTGGAACGTGCTGGGCTCCATCAGTGCTGGTTACATTTTATGCACCACCTGCTCAGGGCAGGAGCAGGAGATTCCCAAATGTGGGAAGTCAAGCAGATGATGCAGGAGGTCGGCTTGGCTCAGCAGGGAACCTTTTGGAGCTAAGGCCAAAAAAAGAAGTTGCATGTCAATAGCAAAAGGCAGTGGAGAAATAGCGTTGCCCATTCCAGGATGAGGATGGTCACCTCACAAACAGGAACACAGACAAGGCAGAGATGTTTAACACTTTCTTTGCCTCTGTCTTCAATACCCATGACAGGCAAAAGGGGTCCCAGTGCTGTGAGCTGGGAGACCATGCCTGTGAGACAGAAAAACTCCCAGTCGACCCTGAACTTGTGTGGCACCTGCTGCTCCAGCTGCTTCCCTGTAAGTCTATGGGGCCTGACAGGATTCATCTGAGAATTCTTTAGGAGCTGCTGATGTCATCGTGAGGCCTCTCTTGATGCTTATTGAACAAGCTTGGGAATCTGAGAGGTCCCAGCTGACTGGAAGTTATCAAATATTGTCCCAGTCTTCAAAAAGGGCAAGAAGTATGACTCTTGGAACTACAGGCCTGTCAGTCTCCCTTCAGTGCTTGGTAAAGTTGTGATTTCAGTCAAGCTGTCCCTGCTGCCTTTCCCAGGATCCTTCTGGACAAACTGTCCAGCCTACAGCTGGATAAACATATCATGGCCTGGGTGAGCAATTGGCTCAGAGGTCGAGCACAGAGGGTGACAGTGACTGGGGTGACATCAGACTGGGGACCTGTCACTAGTGGGGTTCCACAGGGCTCCACCTGGGGTCCTGTGCTCTTGAATGCAGGGCTGGAAGAGACACTAAGCAAGTTTGCAGGTGACACAAAACTGGTAGGAGCTGCTGACTCCCTCAAAGACAGGGAGGCCCTGCAGAGAGACCTCAACAAATCAGAGCACTGGGCAATCAACAGCCATAGGAAGCTCAACAAGGGGAAGTGCCAAATTCTGCCCCTGGGATGGGGCAATCCCGGATGTACAAACAGATGGGGAATGAGATGCTGGAGAGCAGTGCCAGGAAGGGTCCTGGGGGTCCTGGTAAGTGGCCAGTTGGCCCTGAGTCAGCAGTGCCCTGGCAGCCAGGAGGGCCAACCCTGTCCTGGGGGGCATCAGGCCCAGCATCGCCGGCTGGGCCAGGGAGGGGATTGTCCTGCTCTGCTCTGCCTTGGGGTGGCCTCACCTGCAACACTGGAGCAGTTTGGGGTGACACAATGTAAGGAAGGTATTGAGCCATTAGAGAGTATCCAAAGGAGGGCAATGAGGATGGGGAAGGGCCTTGAGGGAAAACTGCGTGAGGACACTGAGAGCACTTGGTGTGTTCAGCTGGAGGAGACTGATGGGAGATCTCACTGCAGTTACAATTTCCTCCTAAGGGGAAAAGGAGGAGCAGGCACTGATCTCTGCTCTGTGGGGACCAGTGACAGGATCCCAGGGAATGGCCTGAAGTTGTGTCATGACAGGTTTAGATTGAACATCAGGAACAGGTTCTTTACCCAGAGAGTGGATGAGTACTGGAATAGGCTCCCCAGGGCAGTGGTCCCAGCACCAAGGCTAACAGAGCTCAAGAAGCATTTGCATGATACAGCTGTGCACATGATGTTACTCTTGGGGATGGTCCTGTGCAGGGCCAGGAGCTGGACTTGATGATCTGGTCCCTTCCAACTCAGAATATTCTATGATTCTGTGAACCTCCCAAAATTAACCCTGTCCTGACTGAAACTAGGACATCCCACAAGAAGGACCTCAACAGGTTGGACACTTAGGCCAGGGCAAAGCCCATGAATGTCAAGGAGTCCAAGTGCAAAATGCTGCACCTGGGTCTTGGGAAGCCCAGGCACCAAAACAGACTGGGCAGAGAATGGATGGAGAGCAGCCCTGGAGAGAAGAATTCCAGAGTGCTGATGGGTGAGAGGCTGAACCCAGGCCAGAAACCCTCTGTGTGCCCCACAGCTTGGGCAGCAGAGGAGGGGGGATTCTGCCCCTCTGCCCCATTCAGCTGAGACCCCACCTGCAGAGCCGCCTCCACCTCTGGGGGAACAACAGCACAAGGATGTGGAGCTGCTGGAGCGAGTCCAGAGGAGGCCCCAGAGATGCTCTGAGGGCTGGAGCCCCTCTGCCCTGGAGCCAGGCTGGGAGACCTGGGATTGTTCCCGGCACAGCTCGGGATCACTTTCGTCCTTGGAAGAGAGCGAGGGAAGCGGCAAGGCTGGCAGCAGGACCTGCCATGGGAATGCCTAAACCCCGTTTCTCGGGAACAGCCCCCCGAGAGTGTTTTCCCCAGCCCTGCCCCAGGGAAATGGGCTCTGGAAGCGCTTGTGCCTTTGAGGGGGCTGCCGCAGGGATCAGAGCGCTCTGGGGGTGAAGTTTCGACTGTAAGAGAGGTGAATCCCACCCTCCCTCCACGCGCAGGAGAAGGACAAAGTGTCCCCCCCCCAGGCCAGGGTCCCCATTCCCCCCGGAGCTGCCCTGCTCCCTAAGGAGCGGCGCAGGGCACAGGCAGCACGCCCAGCCCCAGGACGGCCCCTCTTCGGTTTCCCTGGCATCTCCGCAGCCACGGGAAAACCCGCGGCATGGGAAGCAGAAGACAAACAAGTTCCCGCTCTGTGCTCATCCCGCCTCCCAGCCCCGCAGCTCAGCCCCAAGGTCCTACCGTCTCCCTCCGTGCCCGAAGCTCCCGGGCTGGAGAAGCCCAGCGCAGCTCCCCTCCTTATCCAGCCCCGGCTGTCCCGGGGGTGCTGCTTCCCCTTTTAAAAGGTTCGTGGGGCGGCGGCTGCTGCTGAATTCTTGTAAATCAGACGTTTAATTCTAGAGAAAAGTGAAAGTGAAAGTGGGAAGCTGCTGCCTGGTTTGGGGTTAAAAGTTAATTCCCCATGGCTGGCTCTAAAATTGGCCACGATATCAGGGCTTGGATCAGTGACCTTACTAGTTTTGCTCCACATCTGCCACAAAGCAGGATGCCAATGAGGTTTTTTTTCCTGTTAATTGGGAATTTCCTCTTTGCAGAGAGGAGGGAGGAGGGAGAGAGAGGCAGAGGGAAATGTGGTTTGAAAAAAAAAGGTTTTATTTGTGCCTTTCACATAGGCTCTGTCTAAACTTGGAGGTCACGTTCCCCGTCCTTTCCTCCAGTGCCTCCTTCACCTGGAATCATGTCCTGATGAGCGTGGGCTCGTGGCTTCCTTGATTGGAAAAGTTGACCTTGATTCCTTTTTCTAGGGATTGTAATAAATCCTCTTTTCTTGCACTGACTTGTGTATTTTCACAGAACCCCAGAATGGTTTGGGTGGGAAGGGACTATAAAGCTCATGCAGTTCCACCCCCTGCCATGGGCAGGACACCTTCCACTATCCCAGGTTGCTCCAAGCCCTGTCCAACCTGGCCTGGACACTTCCAGGGATGGGGCAGCCACAGCTTCGCTAAGCAACCAGTGCCAGGGCCTCACTACCCTCACAGCCAAGAATTCCTTCCCAGTCCCCCATCTAACCCTTCCCTCTGGCAGTGGGAAGCCATTCCCCCTTGTCCTGTCCCTCCAGGGGCCCTTGTCCCAAGTCCCTCTCCAGCTCCAGGTGAACATCCCCAGCATTCCCAGCCTGGATCCAGAGCAGGGAGGCTCCAGCCAGCCCACTGGGTTGCTTCCCCTTCCCTCCTGCCCTGCTTCCACCCTCCCGGGCTGTTCCCACCCTCCCGGGGATGGTTCTTTATTTTGGGAGCTCATTAGGAAAGCGAACAATCAAACAAGCACTCGGCCCCCTCTGGCGGGCGACACGAGGATCTCCTAATCCATCGCTTAACTGGGGGGAAGAGGGGACGAGCTGTTCCTGCTGTTGGCACTAGGGCTGCCTGCCCACCCTAATCTACCTAGCCACGGCCTCATCCGTCCCCTCTCCGGTGCTCGGCGCCCTGATGCCTGGGGGATGGGCACAGTTCCACCCTGGAAGCTCCTCACATATCCTTCCGCTCATCCCCTCCCAAAACGAGGGGGGCCCAGCACCCTCCCCAGCACCCTCGGGGACGGGGCTGTCCCTGCAGGGCACCCAAAGTCTGGGTGCTGCACTCCCGGTGCTGGTGGCAAAGTAGCCAGTCGTGGGACATGTGTGTGTCCCTTTGGATTCGCTGTGTCCAGGACAGCGAATCCCAGTGCAGATGAGACCCGGGGCTGCAGGACCACTGAGGAAATCGTGCCCTGAGAATTGAGCTTTGGTAACTACATTCCCCCCTGTGTCCAGTAAAGAATGGAGGTTTCCCTTGCTCCTCCTTTTGCTACTGATGTATTTATAAAAATAGCTTTTCTTATCCTTTACTGAAGTGGCCAGGTTAAGTTCTAATTGAGCTTTTGCATTTCTGATTTCTTTTCTGCATAACCTAACAACATCATTAAACACTTCCCGAGTTGCCTGCCCCTTTCTGCAAAGGTGATACACCCTCTTTTTTTTGGTTGAGTTCCTGCAAAAGCTCCCTGCCAGCTTATCTTTCAGCACATTAGGACAGGCTGCTCCTGCGCCTTCAAGATTTCTTTCTTGATGTCTGTCCACCATTCCTGGCCCCCTTTGTTGGTAAGGGCTGTTTCCCAAGGTACTCTCAGAACCAGCCTCCTGAATAGGCCCAAGTCTGCCTTGCAGAAGACCAGGGTAGAGGTTTTGTTGGTGCCCCTCCTTGTTTCACTGACTATTGCAAACTCCATCATTCCATGGTCACTGTGCCCCAGACAGCCTCCAACCACCACATCTCCCACCAGCTCTTCTCTGTTTGTAAACAGCAGGTCCAGCAGGGCCTCACCCCTAGGAGGTTCACTTGTCAGCTGCAACATGAATTATCCTCCATACAGCCCAGGAACCTCCCTGCCTGACACTTCTCCACACAGTGGGTCCTCAGGGGGAATTCACATCCCATGGCAGCATCTGCTGTGGCGCCATGAGATAGGGAGAACAGCAGAAAACCTACGGGTGGGGAAGCTGAGACTCTTCCCTCTTCACCACACAGCAGGCGAAGCATCTGAAGACTCCCTGGATTCTCCTTTCTGCCTCTGTCAAATGGCTTTTGAATCACCTGTAGCAGAATGAGAAACCTTTTAAGTTAAGGCAGGAGTTGACCAGCTGATGGGAATTTGAGAAGTTTCAAGGACTAAGTGTTTTGAGAACATGA
>JAYRBT010000397.1:0-12812 GCA_036023395.1 Myiotriccus ornatus | reverse complement strand
GAGGCTCAGGGGGGACCTTCTGGCTCTGCAACTCCCTGACAGGAGGGGGGAGCCGGGGGGAGTCGGGCTCTGCTCCCAGGGAACAGGGACAGGAGGAGAGGGAACAGCCTCAGGCTGGGCCAGGGGAGGGGCAGGTTGGAAATCAGGAGGAATTTCTAAATAGAAAGGGAGATCAGACAATGGAAGGGGCTACCCAGAGCAGTGGTGGAGTCCCCAGCCCTGGAGGTGTCCAAGGAGTGACTGGACGTGGCTCTCAGTGCTGGGTGACAAGGTGGGGATCGGGCACAGGTTGGGCTTGATGGTCTTGGAAGTCTTTTCCAACCTAAATTATTCTGTATTTTTCTGATTCTGTGGTTCTGCAACTTGTTCTCACCCGTGCACCGTTGAGCATGACTAATTGACAGTCCACGTATCTTCCTGATTCGGGAGTGTAGGAAAAACCCAAAGACACGAGGAAGACCATGAGCACAGGCCTGAGAAAGTGTCACAGCTGAGACTGGTCAGTGTGCACAGGTCTTTCTTCTCAGTCACTTCCAATCATAAACCTTCTATGTTGCATCAAAAATCACCACTGTTGACCCTGTAAGTCCAAAGCCTTCATTTTTCACTGCTAAATTCAGTCTTGGTGAGTGTGCTATTATGAGCTGAACTTCAGTTCCCCTCAATCCACAGAGGTGAGATTGAAAAGGGAGAACACAGATCACTGAATCTGTTTGAATGGAAACTTTGTCCTGACCACTCTTTACTGTGATAAACACTGTGCTTTAGTCAGGGGAGGATGGTTGTATTTAATTCCCATAATTTCTTAAATTAAATTACTGTTTAATTATACTCAGGTGGTTTTAAATTCACAGGGACAACAAACTATAAAAGATAAAAAATAAAAGGCTGAAATATATTAAAACAAACTCAGTCAACTGAAGATGAAATCTCAGTCTGCTAACACAGAGGATTGATGTTGAACTGCCTTGCTCTTCCTTTTCATCTTACTCAGCAAAGTGAAATTTGTTCATTCTGAAAGAAAAATTAGAAAAGAAAAAGAAAAATAAAAAGACAGCCATATGATTGTCTCTCTGGAACAAGAATCATATAAAGCAGCTCTGAAATGGGAAGATTTCCTGAAACATGCTGGTGCAGGTAGGGACAGTAAAGTCCTAAACTCACTTCAGAAATGGAAAAAAAAGTATAAGCCATATGTAATATATGTAAATATTATGTGTATTTTATCCTATTTCGACTAAATATGTTCAAGCAATGACCTAAATTCATGTGCTGCAAATACACCCTATAATTCCCTGCCAAGGACTCTCTTTTTGGCTGAGAGTATTCTCCACACCAGAGCATTCTGGAATGTGCTACTTTTATGAAATAAAGACATGGTCATCAGATTCCTTCTTTCCTTCCTTCCTTCCTTCCTACCTTCCTTCCTGCCTGCCTGCAGCCCACGGACTCCCCACACCGGAGCAGGGAGATGCCCACAGGAGGCTGTGACCCCGTGGGAAGCCCGTGCTGGGTCCCAAATTCCTATGGTTTTGGCTGTCTGTTTGTGGAGACCACGGCAGTGACTGTGAGCACTTAAGGATAGATGCCTAAAAAAAAAAACAAACACCTGCTTTCCTTCAATTATCTCTAACATAATCAGAGCTTTTGTGTAAACTCCACTCTTCCCTGCAAAAAGACTGGTTAAACATCAGCAAAGGCGTGTGTAAGTGAAAGAAACATGAAGCTCGTAATTAAATCTGACAGAAAGTAAAACTAAAAGCTTCCACCATGCACTGTTAATAAGGAGATGTTTAAATGAACAGTCAGGGGTGGTGAGGAGCTGAGAAGTGATGCAGTAAATGAGAAAAAGATCTGCAAGGTGGGAGAGAAACATAATGCAATTCTCAAGAACAAGGAGAAGACCTAAGGGATTTTTTCCATTTATTGCAGAAGAATCTGGATCAGACAGTGCAGGAGCTCAGAAACTCATCTTCTGCACCGCTTTGGTATTTCAGAAATGCCATGGAAGCCAAGTAATGAATGTGGTTATGGCGTGTTCTGTGCAAAAGCAGGTCTGAAGTTTACATGACTAAAACACTCCCAGCTCAGAATATTTTGTGAAATATCTGCACTGAAGAAATGAAAACTGGATCACAAGCCGCAGGGCTGGAGGACAGGGAAGCCATGAGAACTCATTAGCTTCTATCCTCACAGTGAGTATCTCTTTCCAGCAATATCCCCTATTGACAAAATTTACCCGGTGAAATTTTGGATTATGTTTGCCTTTATTATTGAGGAAAAAAAATAAATTATAATCTATCCTGAAGGTCAGCTGTGCTCCCCAGGCTTGTAGCTACAAAATTTTCACCCTTGGGTCTACACTTGATCTTTGCTATCTCCGTGAACCTCAGCTCACAGCCAGAAGTGAAGGAAATAGCAACTGATAATGCCAGAATGCAGAAATGCATTTCACAATAACATAAAGGAGTTCACTGGGGTATAAAGTGATACTGAGGTGTCACCCTGTAAATAACACTTATAAATGCTCTTGTTCCCTTAGTGTCACACAGAAGCTGATTGCTGTTGGTGTTGTGATTGAAGAGGTCAAAGGAGCTCTGCTGTTTTCCATTTTGTCCTGGATCTCTGCTCTGTGATTTAGTAATATTTGCACAAATGATGAAGAGCTGAATACGCATTTTACATCTCCCCCTTCAAAACTAGTATCAAAGGTGGTTTAATATCTCAGATAACTATTGCATGTCTGAGAGTCCCATCAGATATTTCACTCACCTACATCTGCTGCAGACCATCCAGGGTCAATCTTGATGTGTGAGCCACTGACCAGAAAAATCTTCCAGGATCTTGTCACACTTGAATTCTATAATTATTTGTACACAACGCTGGAAAGGGAGTATTTTATGATACTGCCCATCTACATGGTATTTATTAGATGAAATATGGCATCAAAATTATAGCACTCTACCACACTGAGTGTGAACTATATGACGTTTGATGAGTTTAGTACTGATAAAATTAGCAAGTCTTGTTGGCATAAAAGGCAAAAGGAGAGATTTTGCTGGTAGTTCAGTGGAGAATATAACTGTCCTCCAAAAAAAGTGGAAAAAAAAAAAGAAAAAGGAGGACTTAAAAAGAGGATAATAAAGTTGCTGCTATTGGCATATCTCTGAACATTAAAAATTAATGAAATCAGATCAAATTTAAAGATAGTAATCGTTATGTGATATGAAGACCAGTTACTATATGTCTGTTCTAGACTTGACGTTTTGTAGAAAAAAACCCTATTTTACGAAAAGAATTGTCACTAAATTACCTGTTGTTTAATTAATTCTTTTTTTTTAATTCTCCAAAGTTGAAAATACCACTGTAGTTTCTACTCTACGCGCTCAAAATTTCCCTGGAGTTACCGCTTTTTACGAGTTCAGCCGACCTAAATGTTCTACTGCACACCCTTTAAATTTGAGGTTAATTGGCCTTTGGAGCAGCTTGCACCAAAAAAAACAACGTATGGCCAGAACTCCATCTCGTTTTCACACGCTTCATTTCGAACCCCAGACACCCTGCAGCACCTTGTCTGGCTGCGTGAGTCGACGTCTGAGGTGTCCTGGTGCATCTCTGACGGCTCTGCACATCTGTGTCTGCTCAACAGCTGCTCCTTGGGTGGCCTCTCCGGGTGAACTGGGGCAAACCTCTCCTGGGGGATGCTTCTCGTGCTGCCCAGCAGTGGGAGGGGTGTCTGCCACGTGCAAGGTGCGTGTCAGCTTTTGGCAGTCAGCAAAGTTCCCCCTCGGCCCTCGGTTTAGGAGAAGGATCCACAGATCCCGGTGTTTCAGGGAAGGGAGTGTGTTCAGTGCAGGGTTGCTCTGTTTGCTTGGCGTGGCAAGCAGAGCAGTGGGATGATGAGGGAATGTGGGTGTTTCCTTAAGCAAAGGATTTCTGTGAATCACAGCTGTGCTGCTGGTGCAGGGAACCCTGCGATCTTGATGTCAGCCATTCACTGGCAAACCTGTTCCCCTGTGCTCCTTGAGGGGGGTTGGTGTTTTTCTCTGACCAGTTTAAGCCCCCTGTTCGTGCTCACTGTGTCCAGCTCGCTCCACTGCACGGCATCTTCGCTCCTGATCCCCTTGGCTTTCATGAAGGGGGTTGAGTCATACACAGCTCATCTGTGCAGCAGGAAAGAGAAGAGAGGCCTCTGCACAAAGAAAAGGAAAATACATTTCCAGGATGATTCCTTATGGATAGTCCAAATAATTCATTACACACAAAAAGTTAACAAAAAATGCAATATTGTCCCCTTCAAGATGCACAATGTCAGCACAGGTACTGTTAAGAAGAGCCAGCACCACTGAATCCAGAGAATTGTTATGACAACTTGTTTACCATCATTTTCCTTGACTGGTCTTCTGGTATTGTTTCTGGCTCAAATCGGGGAATTTTGCTCAGGCAAAATCCCCAGTGAACTCAATGGCTTCTTGCTAGCAAGGATTTGGAGAGGGCAAATCCCCAAAGGGATGTCATTTGTTGCCTTTCCATGAGGAATATTTATTGTTTGTAATGAATAAAACTCTGGACTTCTGTGAGGTTTTTCATTTACATTTTTTAAAGATTAATTCCTTTAATTTGATTTGTATCTGTGAGGGAAGGCTGTTAAACAATTCCATAAACTGGTACTGATAACTGAATATATAAATTACATTCATTAAAACTGCTGAGGGTTCCAAATCTTTGTGACTCCACTTTCCCTGGCCTGATGCAATGAAGACTTAATTGAGGCAATACACTCTTCAGTAGTAGAGAGGCAATAGATTTTTCACTGGATTCCACTCAAATTTCATGAGCTTTGCTTAAGCAGTCAAGGCAAATTTATTACACAGAAGGTGAGTAAATAACTGATTTTAATACTGTACATAAGAGTTCTTTTTTTTTTTTTCTCAGTCAAGCCTTGATATTTTCTGTCCTTGCCTGTTCATGCAGGCAGAATTCAACAACTACTTAAGAAAAGACTCAGAGACCAGGGATAACAACAGTCAGAATTATTTATTTCACCCCCCCATCCTAATTTTAGCTGTCACGATTTTTAAGACTATTCTGGGTTTTAAACCTTGCCTTCCCTCCCTGTGATCCCTGCTCTCCTCTCACACTGGGAAACCACCACTTCAACAGCACTTAGCCTTGGCAACAGGAGAGAGCTTTGAAATGCTGCAAGACTGGGAACAAAGAATCTGAATTTTCATCAAAGTTTACTTGATGGAGGACAATTACACCGTAACTCAACCTGCATAACTGTTATCAAATGGCAGGAAGGGATGTCATTCATAAAAAACCCCCAACCCCATATTCTTAAACCCCACTTTAAGACACAGCATTTCATGCTAACACATCTTTTTATAGCAAAGAGAATAAAAAAACCCCAGGGTGAATAGATGTCTGTCAGCAGAGCAGGGGTATGTTCTCTGAGCCCTGTTGATTGCTTTGGCCGGATAAAGACTCCATTTTAGCACTGCTTTCCCGGGCACATTCAGCGTGAGAAATGGTGCAAAAATCTCCATGCCACATCCAGCAGCCGTGCTCAGTGGTTAGTTATGAAGGGTGCAGCTCCTGTCCTCCCAGAAATCAGCTGTACCCCATCCCCACGCTGAAATCCCTTCTGTTGTCTCCATGATTGGCTCAAAGCACAGTGGGCCATCTAAGTCATGGGACAACTGGCCTCTTTGTCTTCTCCTCTAGCCCAAGAGCATCCATTTCCCACCAGACAGTGGATTTTGGGAAGGGTGGTCACTGTTCACAGAAGAGCCTGTTTCACAAATGGGAAGTGGAAAAGCATGAGACCTGGAGAGAAGTGATAAGAGCAAATCTATCATCTTCCCTGCATAACAGAGATCCTCATTTTGCATTTTAAACAACAGTGTTGCTGGTTAATCTGAACAACACATAAACACTTCTGGATTTAGGGACAAAATCCTTGATTTTTGGTGCTAGCAGATGACTGACTTAAGCTGAAAGCAAGACTGGCCCTGTCATCCCCACAAACACGAAAAGGACAGAATGCCTGGTTGTCTTTGATTCCAGGGTGCTACTTCCCAAATAAAACCCCACTTGTCTTGTTTCTTTACAAAATTCTGATATTTCAACTGGTCTCCAGAGTCTGAGTGAAAACTCAGTAGGAAAACACATTCCCAAAACTTTGTGATTTTACCAGGAAGGAGTTGCTGTTTATGCTTTAGCATCACCAACTACGTGGATGACTTCAGACAGACCTGAACTTCATTAAAGGCAGGGAGGAAAGCCTCATTTTTTTTTTGTATTCAAGTCAGAGCTGACTGTCTTGTGCTTGTTTAGAATTCCAGTCAGGCTGCGACAGCAGCTTTGCTCTGCTGTGCCTTACTGTGTTATGACTCTGAAATGTAACTTTATGTCTTTAGTTATGCACATTTTTAGTGCATTTTGATAATATCCTGTGACCTGCCTTTTCAACTATTAAATAGTTTTCAGCCCTTTTTTCCCCACCTGTTTCCCGAGGACCAGGAATGTGGACAGACAGCACCCTCTGCAGTGAATGATGGGGAAATGAGAGTTTGATTCCTGCCAGAGATTTCATTTGTGCTGTACCCAATCCACCTGCTCAGAGCAGTCCTCCACACTCTGCTTTCAGTGGACAAGAAAAACAATGGAGTTTGGAGCTGGTGTGAAAGCTGAGACAGGATGTATCAGGATACCTTGAGGCATATGTGATGTTGCAGGGGAGATGGTGGCTAAATTGATTTCAAAATACCCAAAAATTTATGGCATATGCTGTCTCAGGTGTTATTGTCTCATTTCCCCCTAGGCCATTATCTCTTGTTTACAGGTACAACATTGTCTTGTGCTACAGATGTGACATTTAAGAAGGATATTTTTATGAGTTGCAGGTTTTTTATCTGCAACGTGTTAAAGGGATCACAGTCGAAGGACGCGTCTCTCATTGCAGGATTGGAGTCTGATCCAGACTCCAGGCCAACCTGTGTTTGCACCACTGAGTCACCCCTGTGGTTTAATCATATTTCCTACTAACAAGGAGTAGGAAATCCCCACTTTCCTGGAAGTGTCCAAGGCCAGGTTGGATGGGGCTTGGAGCAACCTGGTCTAGTGGAAGGTGTCCCTGCCCATGGCTGGGGGGTTGGAACAAGATGATCTTTAAGGCCCCTTCCAACCTAAATCATTCTATGACTCTATGATTCTATGACTCTATGTTAGATCATGAGAAAATTTGGAAAATTTGTACAATAAATGCTATTTTCTGCTCTTTGCAGAATGTTTTGGCTCCCGGATCTCTTCCAGGACTTTTTTTCAGGCTTTCCAAACTATTCTGGTTTTCAAGTCATAGAGATGTCTAATTTCATTGATGCAAGGACAGTCATGGTCAAAATTAGATTAATGATGGTTTCATCTGGTATGTTTTTTTAATTGTGGAATGCTAGCACTTCCGTATCAGTTAAAGCATGTTGGAAATGTGGGTTATTCCTATTTGATCTGAAGTTTGAGCAGTAGGAAATTGAGACAAATGTGATTAATGTCACTGGCTTTATATACCCATATATAAAATTTCATGGTTTGGTGGTTTTGATTCAAGTTGTTACCTGACACAGAGAATAAAAAGGTTTATTTACTCCCAGAGTTTCTCCTCACTCTAACCCAAAGGTATGTAAGACTGTCCATCCCAGATCAGACCAAAGGAGTACATAGGATAACATCCCACCCCTGAACATGGTGAGTGAAGGGAGTTGCAGGAGGTAAATGATGGACAGGGAGATTCAATTTAGAGAAATTACTCCTCCAGCACTGCAAGCTTATGACCAATGTGATATTTAAAGCAACAATTTAACATGTTATGGTCAACAAATGAGAAAAACCAACTAGAGAGTTTGGTTGGTTGGTTGGTTAGTTTATTTGTTTGGGGTTGGTTTTATTTTCTTCCTAGTGTTGGATGAACAAATCCAGAGTGATCAAGCAAATTCTTAGTCTTTTACTTACATGGCTTGACATGATACTTGAAAAGACTGAGGGCTGCTGGTGTGCACTTCAAGACTCCTAAGACACATATTTGCAAACACTGTAAATTCTTCATCACATTGTAATGAAGAATCTGCTTTTTAGTTGACTAAAAATATCTCAATCTTCGTAACTAATGATGGAGGCAGTTAACTGGATTTCATCATGCTTTCAGTTTTTGAATTACAGGCACTGTTGTTTTAGGATGATCACATTTAAGCTTATTCTAGGTAAGATGTGGCTGAAGGCTGCTGTAAGGTGAAGGAATGATCCTGACTCACCTGGAATCATGTCAGGATGGAGAACGTGATGCCGCTCTACATTACTTGGAAGGAAGAAGCGTCCAAAGAAAATCCTAAAGAAATCTTGTTACCTTACTCTAGAAACACATAAAAACAAAGTTCTTTCCCTCGTTTTGCTCTGATGAGTCATTGTAAAGAAAAAGAAATGCCATTTGCATGTTGAAAGTGAAAAACATCACCTGGTACAATTTTTTCCAGGATGCTTAGACTTGCAAATACTGCTGATGGACAAAAGAGGAAAGCATCATGAGCAAATTTCAAGAGCAGGCTACTGAGCGACTTCTGCTTAAAATCCTCTTTTCAGGTGAATTTTACAATCTAAAATAGTGCTAATGATGCTGACCTCCTTTATAAAGTGTTTTGTGATTTTCTGAAGAAAAGGAATATATGAGCTAAATTGATGTTATTATTATTATAGAATTATTAGTCATTCTATATCTATTGAATACATAGAATGACTACTAAAGGCATGATTTCAACCTTAAAATCTCTATAATATATATATAATATATATTTCTATATAATACATAACCTATATTTCTATATCTATATTTCTATATAATATATCTATAATTCTATATTTCTATATAATATCCATGTTTTCTATTCACAAACTAAGAGCTTTTTTTTTTTTTACTTCTCTTCTTTGTTGTTTTTACTTCTCTCTTCTTGCTGCTATGTCCATATAATTTTCTTTTTTCTCAAGGTTTGGAGTAGCTTCACCCGACATCAGTGCTGTTCCTTGGATCTTTTCAGGCTTAACAGTCTGTGTCTGTTTTGGGGTAAAGCATATCCAGACAAACTGATACAGATCCACAACCTAAACCTCTTCTTTAGTACACACACCACAAAAAAAAAAAACCGTCTTGAGGATGGTATTTGTCACAAATTTTAGAAATTATTCATGACACAGAGGTTCCATAAATCTTTTGTCCAGGAATTTACCTCCTTCTTTCAATAAGAGAAATCAACATATGACCACAGCAAGAATGGAGGAGGAAGATGTTAATGAAAGTAGAAACCAACTGTCCACCATCCCAAAGACGGGAAAAGATTCAATCTGCCATCTGAGGCCTGTTTTTGGGAATTGCCTTTTTATTTACCTCAAGTGTTTAGCAATAGCAAGATAAATGTTTCCATCCTTGGAGTATTTGGGTACATACTCCCCACTTCATAGTAATGAAGAATTGAAACTCAAAACATTGAAAATATCTGGATTTATCCAAAGATTCTTGACTATGATGCTTTGCTTGGGCACTGGCAGTTACAGTTGAAGACAATATGGAGCTGCACAGCTCAAGCAGAATTTTGTGACAGATCATTTTCCATAAGGTCCTCTCTCATAAAACTTAGTCCAAATACAAGTGAGTAAAGCTCTAAAATCCTGTCTGATATTTAATTCTCCACTCTGCCCTATCCTGAGTGAAGCAGGAAGGATCACACACCTTATGCATTTTAATATGAATTTCTATGAGCTGATTTGAAGTCCTCAACTTAGCAGAACACCCAGAGACAACTTTGGGTGTTGTTGACTCTGTTGCCAGCATTGATGATCTCCTTGTTGCTCCTTCATGTACTTTGCCTATCAATTAGGCTGTTATTGTTCTGGAAATTACAGTAATTGGCAGGTTTTCCAGACACAGCTGACAGTCACTACAGGGGCAGGTGGGGGAGGTATGAATATATTTAAATACATATGCATATGGAAATGAGCCTCTAACAGTATTGAATACAGGCAACCTTAAAATAACTTTTAAAATATGTAAAATTCAAGGAGAATAGTCCAAAGTATCCCACTGATTGCAATATGGGAAGCTCAGAGGGAGACAAGAGAAGCATTCAACAGCCCAGGATGCAGAGAAATTTGGGGGTATTTGGCTTCTCATCTAGTCCATCAGACATTTTGTGTGATTTTGTGCTAGGCAGTTCTGTTGCTATTTTTGAAAGGATATAAGCAAGGCTGAGCACTCAGGTTGATTTTGGTGTCTTAGTTCCTGTCTATGAAATGTGAGCAAGACTGATCCCATTTCTCTGGTGACCAGTGATAAAAACTGAGGGAATGGCATGAGGATGTGTCAGGATGGGTTAGGCTGGATATCAGGAAAAGGTTATTCACCTTTTGGGTGGGCACTGGAACAGGCTCCCTAGCCCCAAAACAGCCCCAAACCTACCAGAGCTCAAGAAATGCTTGGACAATACTCTCAGACACACGAAACCCTGATGTTCCTGCAAGACCTACTTTGCTCTCCTGGAAAACTCTCACTGAACAGAACAGAGCAGCCAGTGCAACTGTTTTATATCTCTCACCAAACAACAAGAAGCAGGCAGCAGTTAAACTCCAGTGCCTGATGCCATTCGGTCCAGAGTGTGATGGAATCAAGTTGCTGAGCCTCGATGTGGACACGATGCCCATCGCAGTGTTGCACATCAGGACTGTAGAAGGCAGAAACCTCCTTTACAGAGGCAAAGCAGAGCAGTCTGGTTTTACACAGAGCTGGTTCTGATTTCAAGAAGTAGATTTAGAGGCAATGAAAATGTATAGAACTTCCATCAGCCTAGGGAAAATAAAAAAAAAAAGATGCTGAAGTTTGGGTTAGGGTAAGAATTTAAGGATTAGGAATTGAGATGAAAGAAAAAAAATAAACAAAAATTTTGGAGACTAGAGATTTGAGTGCTCCATATCTTTTAGACTAGGAAATACTTTTCTCTATAGTGAGAATTCATCTTGGACAAGTTTGACCTGTAAGGGGCCATGGTCTTATTTAAACCTTTGCAGATTTTGCGGCAGAAATTGGTGCAAGGGGTGGGGTTCAAGCTTCAGATTTAAATCAATGGTACCACTCCTTCCTGCACTGGCCTGCATTGAGCTGACCTGACGTGAGAACCACAAGAGGAGCTGAAAGAAATAAGTCTGACAGCAAATCCTCTGAGACAGACTGTTGAGAGGAACGTTTTCCTGCCTCCTTCAGAGCTCCTGCTCCTACAGACTCAAGGGAGCAGCATCATCTGCTGGGCTCCAGCTGCAGCTGGGGTTCGTAGCCATGCTTCTGTGAACCAGTTAATATTTATTATCTTTATATTCACGGTTTTGGAAAAGAGTTATTGCTTCGTGTCTGCACATTTTCAAAGTTACATGCCCTGGTTAGAGCTGGAGTTTTGGAAAACAGACTAGGCTCCCAAATGTTTCATAGAACAGAAGCCCAGGTCTGTGTTCCCTGATTTAATGAACTCCAGGTTTAAATTGCTGTTATATACGCTCACACGTTAAAATTAAAATTCCTGAGTGTCATTACCAATAAAAGATAATGATGGTGCTTGGCATTTTCCTGCACCGTTTGTCTACATAGTCACACAGCATAACAAAGTATAAGACTGCAAACCTGGGCAGTATGACTTGTTCTCTCCCCTACAAACAGCACCTGTTTCCCAGAAGTGATAAATGGAAAATCGTATTTCTCAAAGAATAAAACAAAATTAAATGGAGCTTGTGAACCAAATCTGAAAGAAACCCAATTGGACTAAAGTTATGTAAAGGAAAAATAACTGGGTTTGCACAAAGAAACAGAATTGCTTTTTCTGAAAATCTGGAGAACAGTTAGTTTAAACAGCCCCATCACTGCACTGCACTGTCAGTATTTATTTACGTGAAATCCCCTGATAATACCACAGCTCTCTAGATGGCAATATCAACATATGTTTCAGAAGATCATGCAAGTGCCTCTCTCCATCCATTACCTATCATTTCAGCCTGAGGAAATTACCTTTCCTAAGTGTTAAATTGCTAAATTAGGTGGATCCCACAAACAGAAGGTAGAATAATCACAGAATCACAGAACCACAGAAGAGCTGGGGTTGGAAGGGACCTCTGGAGATCATCCAGTCCAAACTCCCTGCCAAGGCAGGGTCACCTGGAGCAGGACACAGGAAAGTGTCCAGGTAGGTTTGGAATGTCTGCAGAGAGGGAGACTCCACGGCCTCCCTGGGCAATTGTTCCAGTGCTCTGCCACCCTCAACATAAAGAATTCTTTCTCATGTTGGGGTGAAACTTCTTGTGCTTTAGTTTGTGGCCATTGCTCCTCATCCTGCTGCTAATCCCACAGATTGATTCAGCAAAACCTTTGTGTTTAATTGTGTGTTTGTCACTGAATCATTCGGGCTGCACAAGACCTCTAAGATCACTGAGTCCAGCTGTTAACCCAGCACTGCCAAAGCCACCACTAACCCATGTCCCCAAGTGCCACATCCACAGAGGATCCCTCCAGGGATGGTAAATCCATCACTGCCCTGGGCAGCCTGTACTATTGCTTCACCACACTTTCTGTGAAGAATCTTTCCTAATATCCAGTCTAAGCCCTCCCTGTTGGCTTGTCTTGTCTCTCAGTGTTGTGGTTTTGCTCTGGGTTACTTTGCTTACACACCTCCCACACAATTACTATTAGTTGAGAGAAGGTTTATGCAGACAAAAGAGACTGGATTTGGGAA
>JAYRBT010000396.1:0-12819 GCA_036023395.1 Myiotriccus ornatus | reverse complement strand
GAGAGCCCCTGGCAGGGCCTAAAGGGGCTCCAGGAGAGCTGGAGAGGGACTGGGGACAAGGGATGGAGGGACAGGACGCAGGAAATGGCATCAGCATGGAAGAGGGGAGATTTAAATGGGATATTGGGAAGGAATCCTTCCCCGTGAGGGGAGGCCCTGGCACAGGTTGCCCAGAGAAGCTGTGGCTGCCCCATGCAGTCCCTGGATGTGTCCAAGGCCAACCTGGGCTGGTGGAAGGTGTCCCTGGGTAGGCTCTGAGGCCCCTCCCAAGGCCCCCATTCCCTGTGTCCCGTGGCTCTCCCAGTACGCCTGCTACGCCATCGGGAAGGACGTGCAGGCCATGAAGGCGGTGGTGGGGGAGGAGGCTCTGTCTGCCGACGACCTGCTGTACCTGGAGTTCCTGCACAAGTTTGAGAAGCAGTTCATCACCCAGGGTGAGCTGGTGCCCCACACGGGGAGCTCTGCGGGCTGGGACACCCCCCGGCACCCCCTGGCTCCTGCAACCCCCTCCCTTCCCAGGTCCCTACGAGAACCGGAGCATCTTCGAGTCCCTGGACATCGGGTGGCAGCTCCTGCGCATCTTCCCCAAGCAGCTGCTGAAGCGGATCCCGGAGAACATCCTGGCCGAGTTCTACTCCCGCGAGGCCAAGGCGCCCGACCCGGGCCCAGTGGACACGGCCCTGTGACCCCGCAGATCCCCCCGGTGGGGCTGCCTGGGACTGGCAGCCGGGAGGGCACAGAGGGTGTCCCAAACCTGGGAGGAACCTCCTTTCCCTGGTGAATAAAGCCCTGTGGTCACCATCCCCCTCTGTGCTCTGGTGCTTCCCGCTGTGGCCCTGGCCTTCCCACCCCTGGAGATCCCTGGGCACCCCTGGGCACCCCTGGAGACCCCTGGGTGCTCTGTGGAGCAGAGGCCCCTGCCCAGCCCATGCTGCCCAATGCAGGCAGAGGTACAGGCAGCCCCACACATCCCCCACTGAGCTGCATGTCCTCAGACCACCCCAATTTCCATATTTTCGGGTGCCCTGGGGGGTGTAAATGCCATGGGGGTAGGGGGTCCCTGCAGAGCTCCCCGGGCAGGGTCCCCAGCACCTCCCCAGTCTGAGCACCAGCAGCGAGGGCGGGCAGGTTTTGGTTCCCCCCTGCCTGGATCGGAGTCCCCCCTCCCGGGGGGGCCAGGGGGCGGTTTCACTTCCCTGCAGCAGCAGGAGGATGAGCCGAGAGCCGGGGCAGGGGCAGCTCCCCCTGCTCTGTAGGGCCGGGGCCACAGTCCCCACCATGGCTGGGGCCGGGGAAGGTGTCGGGGGGCACCTCGCAGGTAAGTCTATCTCCGGGGGATTTGGGGGGGCCCAGGCATGGCCGGGGGGCTCTGTCTCTCTGTCTGTCCCCCGTGGCCACCACGGTGGCCTGGGAGAGGGTTTGCAGTGAGCAAAACCAGCCCAGAAGGGGCTGGAGGGGGTTCTTTCCCAGGCAGAGGGTCCTGGGGGTCTTCACTCGGCAGCACTGAGGGTCCTGTGGGGATCCCCACCCCTTGTGGGGGGTGTAAGGTCCCGGAGGAAGGGAGGATTACAAAGCAGGGGGAGGGAGGGGCGGCAAGTGAGGGAGGCAGGTGGGATTTAGATTCCAGAGCTCATTCCCCACCAGACTAGGGATTCTGGAAAGGGTGAGAGGATGGGATACCCCTCAGCCCCTCTGGGAGCTGCCCGGGGGGGCCGAGTAAACAGCCCTGGCCCAAAACCCCATGCACTGCGAGGACCCCGGAGCGCTTGGGGACCAGGGATGTGCCCGGGCCCAACATCGGGGACCCCCGGGGCCCCCAGTGAGTGTCCCCAGGGCCGTTTCCCCCGGTACGTGGGGGGGTCTCACAGAATTCTGCTACCCGGACCCTTCACCCCAGTGCCCCGGGGGGACACCCAGGGCTGCCGGGGACTGTCCAGCCCCCCACGACCCCCTCTGTCCCCCCACACCTCCTGGGTCGGTTCCCTGCAGCCATCCTGGAGTCCGGGAGCAGCGAGGAGGAGGAGGAGGAAGAGGAGGATGCGGAGGCAGCTACGGGACAGGTATCGCTTCCAGAATCGTTTCCCATTGGTTTCCCCCTCCCGCCCCCTTAACTCGCGGGGAGTGAAGGGCGGGTGCCCCCCGTGTCCCGCCCATCCCGGCTGGGTGTCCCAGCTCCGGGGGCTGAGCTCGGGGGTGGCACAGGCACGGCGTCCCCAGCGCCCCGGCGGCTCGGGGCTCACCGGGACCTGGTAGCGCTGTGCCAATGGAATGCCACTGGAATGCCAGTGGAATGCCAACGGAATGCCAGTGGAACGCCCTGCCAATGTTGTGCCAGTGGAAAGTCTGGCCAACCCCGTGCCGTGCTCTGCCAACGCAATGCCCCGGCAATGGAATGCTGTGCCAACACAATGCCCTGCCAATGCCATGCCATGCCACAGCAGGGCCGTGCCAATGCCATGCCGATGGAATGCCATCCCAAGGCAATGCCATGCCAATGGAATGCTGAGCCAATGCCATGCTAAAACAATGCTGTGCCAGTGCAGTACCCTGCCAACACCAAGCCAGGCCAGTGGAATGCTGGGCCAACCCCGTTCCTCATGCCAGTTTCTCCCCCAGCTGCACCCACACCTTGTTCCGGAGCCGGGCGATGCCGAGGAGCGGCTGGCACAGCTGGAGCAAGGTGAGACTGTCCCACCCCTGTGTCCCACCCCAATGTCCCACCCCTGTGTCTCACCCCCGTGTCCCACCCTGGCACATCCCTGTGGGGGTCTCAGGGCAGCTACAGCCCCTCACAGGCCCTGTCAGTGATGGTGTCAGTGGAAAAATCCCTGCCCTGGCTCGGAGCTGGGTGCCAGCCCTGCTCCTGGCTGACCTGGCTGGGCTCTGCCGGCCCCTGGGCATGGGGGGCTGTGGGCAGGACCCACCTGGGGGCCTGGCGGGCACCTGAACCCCCGTGTGCCCCCGGCAGCGTCACAGGCACTGCTGGCAGAGCTGGAGGCGCTGCAGACGGAGGTGGAGCTGGAGTGGCTGTGCCGGCAGCGAGGCCAGGCCCTCACAGCACAGGTAGGGGGACAGAGCACCCCAACACCCTCCCCTCGCAGGGACGAGGGTGCCAGAGCATCCCCCGGCACAGCTGGCACGGGGGAGCGCTGGGAGCCCCCATCCTGGGATGGAGGGTCTCCTCCCACCTCAGGGGGAGCAGGAGAATGAGCGGCTGCAGAGGCTCAGCCTGGTCCAGACGGCCGAGGAGGGGACACACGACGGGGGGACTCCTGGAGGGGGGACCCTCAAGAAGGTGCCTCCTGAGGAGATGCCACCTGAGGGGGTGACCCCCGAGAAGGACCCCAAACCTACCCCACGCTCCGGGCAGCAGCTCCCAGGTGAGCAGGGGGGGTCCCATCCCGTCCCCAGGGGTCCCCCCCTGCGGTCCCCCCGCAGTGTCCCCTAAGCCCGGCTTAGCCCGGCGCCGCGGTTTAGGCTGTGCCTGAGCCCTGTTTGGGGTTAAACAGGGCGAAAGCGATACCGAAATGAGCCGCGAACGGTGACGGGAAAGCGCAGCTGCTCCCGCTTCCCCTTTCCCATCCTGTTTTCCCACGTCAGCAATTCCGGCTGTTTGCAGCCTGTGGGATCCGGGGGGGGCTGGGGGTGCACCCCTCGAGGGGCTGCACCCCTGGCAGAGATACCCAGGGGGGACAGACCCCTGGGGGTCACCCCGTTCCCTCCAAACCCTCCATGCGCAGGAGATGCTCTGACTCCACCCCTGGGCTGACCCTTGGGGTGCTCGGGGTCCCGGGCATGACCCCGGGGGTCCCGGGCATGACCCCGGGGGTCCCGGGGGTTCCACCCCCATTGCCAGCTGGACTCCGGTGACACAGAAGGGACAGGGGTGACCTGAGGAGTGAGTCTAGCTCGGGGCGGGTCTGCACTCCCCTCTCCGACCCCTCAGCCCCCCTTTGCTCCCAGATCTGCAGGAACAGGTCTCCCGGCTCCTGGAGCAGCAGGAGGAGCTCACGGTCCAAATCCAGGAGCTGCAGAGGCAGAACCAGCACCTGCAGGCCCAGGTACCTCCCAGGACCCCCGCTGGACCCCCCGGCCGGGCAGGACCCCCCTCCTCCTTCCCCATCCACTCCTCAGCCCCGTGGCTCCTCGATGGGCTCAGGACATATCTGGGGAAAGAAGACCCCACCTCTACAGCCCCTGGTGTCCCGGGGGGTGGGCTGGGCACGGAGGGACCCCCCAGTGAAGCCGGGGCTGAGGGGGGGTTGTCCTGGCGCAGCTGGAGCTGGAGCAGGAGGAGCGGCAGCGCCTGCGGGCGGCCCTGGGCACGAGTCAGCGGGCACTGAGGTCCTTCAAGAGAGGTGAGCAGGGTCCCCGTGGCCCCTCCCCAGCCCCTGGCAGCTCCCAGTGCCGCCAGTGCCGCCCCGTCCAGCGAACTGGTGCAGCCAAAGGCCGGGAGCTGCCGGGGGATGGCCCGGCCGTGAGTGTCCCACCCACGGAAGGCGGCAGTGCCGAGGTTCCCATGGAGGCACGTGCCTCCCGTGCTGGCACCGGCCCCTCCCGATCCCCCCTGTCACCGGCAGTGTCCCAGATTGTCACCCAGGATTACTGCGAGGCGCTGGAGCAGCTGGAGCTGGAGCAGGACCTGCGGCTCCACGCCGAAGCCTTCGCCCACGAGGTGCCTCTGGGCCCCGGGTGGTGCTGGGGGTGGGGGGCACCCCTGGGGGTTGGGAGAGCGGGGGGTGCTTGTCTCATCTTCCCTTGGCACCCCAAGGCTCATCCCACCGCTGGATCGATCCCGGGCTGGGTGGGATTCTCCCGGGCACCCACCCTGGGATGAGGCCGGGTGGGTTTTGCCCCAGCCCCCCCAAGGGGTATTTCGGTGTGCCGGGGGTCGGTCCCTCGCTGAGCCGGCCCCGCGGGCAGATGCTGGTGCAGCAGAAGGAGGCGAACAGGCAGAGCTCGATCCTGCTGCGGGACGGGCCCGACGCCCGGCTGGTGGCCGCGCTGCAGGAGGTGGGACAGCTCAGCCGGGAGCTGGAGGAGACCAGGCAGGAGCAGCGGCAGCGGGTGAGGGGCTGTTCCCGTGGGTCGGGGGCTGTCCCCGGGGGTGGGGAGCTGTCCCCAAGGCTGGGGGGACATGGAGTGTGGAGCAGGGCTGGGTCCCAACAAGGCTTCGGGGCTGGAGGGTGTCCCCTGGGTGCGGGAACTGGCTGGGACCAGGATCAGACCCCTCCATCTCAGCTCCCTGTGCCCTCCTTGGAGAGGTTCTTCCGTGGATTTCCACCAGCTCATTTCGAGTCCCACAATGGGGCCGCCCCACACACTGAGGGGGCTCCATCACCCAGCGGGATTTATCCTAAAAGCCGCTTAAAGTTCCCGCCAAGTGGTCAGTTTGTGGGGCTGTGGCACATCCCCCCGCGGCAGGGCTGGCCCGGGGGTCCCCAGCTCCCGGGATCCCCCATCCCGCAGGTGGAGGAGCTGCAGGAGCAGCTCCGGATGCGGCCGGAGCCGGAGGAGCTGGATCGGGCCCGGGAAGCTCTGGCTCAGGCAGAGGAGGAGAAGCTGGAGCTGTGGAAGAGGCTGGAGGAGGCTGAAGGGCGGCTGGCGGGGCTTGAGGAGGAAGGTGAGTGCTCTGCCCCACGTGGAGGGAGGACGGAGGTGCCCACGGCCCGGTGGGCTCGGGCTCCGAGGGTCACCAGCCCAAATCCCACCCCACTGCAGTGGGATCCCTGCGGGAGAAGTTGGCCCAGGACACTCCGTCACAGAGCTGGACCCCCGAGCCCCCGCCGCCCCCGCCGCTGCCATCGCCGGGCCCCGCTGTCCCCGTGGAGTAGGTGACACCGCCGGGCATCCCGGGCACCGCCCGCAGCAACCCCAGGGGCTGCCGGCGTGGGCCTGCCGTAGGGAACACCCGGCATGGGGGCAAGCCTTGGCCCACCCGCCCCTCGGCTGTCCCCGAGCCATGTCCGGCTGTCCCCGAACTGTCATCGAGCCGTGCCCGGCTCTTCCCGGGCTGTCCCCGAGCCACGTCCGGTTGTCCCTGAACTGTGTCCCGCTGTGTCTGGGCTGTCCCCGAGCTGTCCCCGGCGGGAGGCGCAGGATGGTGGGGGGTCAATCCCCAGCAGGGTTTCGGGGGGCCGGGGGTGTCTGGCTGTGCTGGGTGTCCGGCCGCCCCTCTCTGGGGGGCAGTGGGCAGGGTGGGCACTGCTGACGGGTTTGGGGTGAGGGGGCAGCTCTCACCCCTCTCTCCCTTGCAGTCCCCTCGCGGCCATCAGGCAGAGGAAGGGGGTGGCAAAGCGGCAGCACAGTAAGTGCCAGGGGGCTCCTGGTGCCGGGGGGTCCCCACAGTGCCACGGGGACAGGGAACCCCAGGCATAGGGAGGACGGAGTGCGAGAAGTGGGTGGGAGAGGCCGATTTGGGGTTTGGGGTGCCCTGCAGATCCCACCCCCCAAAGGAGGGTGTCAGCACCCCTGTCCCGCCCGGCACAGGGGGCAGATGGGCCCTGGCAGGATGGGACCACGCTGGACCATGGCCACGGGAGGGACCCCGGGCATGGGGGGCTGCAGTGGGGGGCTGTCATGAGCTTGGGGGGTCTCAGCATGGTGGCACTTGCACAGATAACCTGGGAGCTGAGGATGTGAAAACCCAGGATGGCAGAGCTCAGGATGTGAGAGCTCAGGCCGTGCAGGAGATGATGGAGCGGATCAGGACCGGGGTGGTCCTGCGGCCAGCCAAGGACAGGGCACACCTGGGCCAGGTAGGCAGGGATGGGTCCCAACAATGTCCCTGGGCAGTCCTGGGATTGGGGCGGGCTGGAGAAGCACCGGCAGCCCCAGGGAGGAGCAGGAGCAGCAGGATAAGCCCCCCTCCCTCCCTCCCAGGACCCTGTGGCCGGGAAGCGGAGGAGCGTGGTGCTGGAGCTGCAGGGGATCCTGGTGAGCAGCCCTGTCCCACGGGGGGACCCCTGTCCCACTGCCCTGGGGGGTCCCCGTGCCCTGTGTGACCCCTCAGCCCCTCGGCCGTGTCCCAGGGTGCCATGAGGAGGCCGAGCCGGAGGTGCAGCGGGCGCCGGGGCAGCGCCAAGGGCCGGGACCGGCAGCTGGAATCCATCCTGCAGCGGCGGCGCCGGGCCCTGGAGGCAGCCGCGGGCACCTCCATGGAAACATCCACGGGCACTTCGGAGGGCACCTCCAGGGACAGCTCCACGGCCACCTGCAGCCCCCCGGCACAGGAGCAGGCCGGAGCTGTGAGCAGGACAGACCCTGGTACGGAGCAGGGTGCCATGCAGGCGTGGGGCTGGGTGACCCTCCTGGAGTGGGAATGTCCCCAGGGAGCACCGCAGAGGTGACACCCAGCCCTGTCCCCTCCTGTCACTGCTCCCGGGCTCCCCAGCCTTCTCACCCTTCTCCCTCTGTCTCTTCCCAGGGAACACAGACACGGCCCCAGCCAGGTGCCCCCCGGAGGGCAGGGACGGGGACGGGGCCCCGTTCAGGCCCCGGGTGGGTGGTGGCCTCCCCAGGACACGTCCCCTCAGCCGCCCGGCCGGAGGCAGCGGGAGCCCCGGGCAGGAGCAGCTTCCCTGGGCGCTGCCAAAGCCTCCCGAGCCCCTCCCACCCTCGTTTTCCAGCAGTTCCCATCCTCCTGGGCTTCAATGAGAGCGAGGTGGCCCCGTGTCCCCGCGTGTCACGTTGTCACTGTGTGCTGGCCGAGGCGCTGGCAGCGGGACGGGGATGGGAATGGGACAAGGGCTGCTGAAAAGGGGCCCTGGAAAGAGGCCTGGTGGGACCAGAGCAGGAACTGGGATGGGAAGTGATGATGTTCTTCAGCCCACGCTCGGTTTTCAGCCTTGGGGTCCCCGAAAGATAGGTTTTCATGGAATTCCAGACCAGTTTGTGCTGGCAGGGACCTTAAATCCCACCCTGCCATGGGCAGGGACACCATCCTCTATCCCAGGTTGCTCCAAGCTCTGTCTGGGTAACCTGCACCAGGCTCTCACCACCCTCCCAGGGAGGAATTTTTTCCCCCACTGCCCCCCATCCCTGCCCTCCGGCTGCTGTCCTTTTCTAACACAATATGATACTAAAACCATTTATTCAGTTGGGTGGTGGAGCGGTTGGGGACAGGCAGGACTGTTGCTGCTGCCAGCATCCCCAAGGAGGGGACAGATCCCTTCCCATGGATCCATGGTGCCCCCATTCCCTGGGAACAGCCAGGACATGTTGCTGTCACAACACTCCAGCACTTGGCTCCTTTTATCCCTCTTTTTCCTGCTCCTCTCAAGTGCCCACAAGTTGACCTAGAATATTTAAGGTGCCAAGCAATCTCCCTCATTCCACAGCTCCTCCTCCTCCCTCTGGATTCTCCAGACACCCGAAGGCTGCCCTGTGGAAAGCAGGGAGAGGCCTCATCCCTGCCTGGACAAGGACTCTGGTGCTGGGAAAGCCTGGAGAGCCGCAGGGAGCACCTGAGCGAGCTCGGGGGGCCGGGGCTGGGGTGTCCCCTCTCCTGCTTCCCGAGTGCCTCCAAATCCAGCATTTTGGGCCATTCCCAACCCCACCTGCTCTCACCTCTCCCTCCCCTCCCGGCTCAGCACCAGGGAAATGTCAGGGCCCAACCAGGGAGCCTCCCCCCGTCCTGCCCTTTGCTGGTGCCCGCTCCATATCGAGTGAGCTCCTCTCCCCTCATTACCCCCTCCAAACATCCATGAAAATCAATGATCCCACGGGATGGGAGAGCCAGGAGCAGGCAGAGACGCCTCGGAGAGCAGCTGTCTGGGTATTAATCCATGGCTCTTAAATGGAATCATGGAATTCGGGTGGGAAGGGGCCTTAAAGTTCACCCAGTTCCACCCCCTGGGACACCTTTCACCAGCCCAGGTTGCTCCACGCTCCATCCAGCCTGGCCTTGGACACTTCCAGGGATGGAGCACCACTTCCAGGGGTGGGGCATAATCATAATAACAATCAAACACCTCATCCAAGTGGTAACTCCTACCTTGTTTTAAGCTGGAGCACCTCCCACCCCCTTTGTGGCTGGACCCTGGATCGTTCCTGCCTCGTCCTGGTGAATAACCAGAGATTTTCCATCATCTTATCCCCCAATTTCCCACGGTCCCTGCATGTCAGGGGGATGTTTTGGCCGAAGCTGGGCTCCTGAGGGTGTGTTTCATCCCAAACCTCCCTGTTCAGGGCAGGGGATGGATTCCAGCATGGTCCTCCCTTCCCTGTGGCCTTTCCCTCTCCTTTTCCTTGTTAAACATTCATGGGGTTACACAACTTCCCTGAAATCTGGTTCATCTCGAGGAAAGGAGTGTCCTTAACGTGATCCAGGCAGGAAAAATGGACTTGGCAGCTGGAAAAACACAAGTAACCAACCCTGGTTCCTGGCTGAGTGGTCGGGAAAATGGGGATTAAAAGGGATCAGGAGGGACACAAAGGCTCCCGATCCTCTTCATTTCCATCCTGGTCCATCCCTCTATCCTGCACTGTGCTCTTGTCATGGCTCTCCAGCAGTTTTCCATCCCTCCTGCATCAGGTTCAGAGCGAGAAAACCCCACACTGTGACCTTGGAGCAAAATTCCAGGCCCCTGGGCTGGAGAGCAGCTTTTCCATCATATTATTTCCCTAAAATCCCCAGAATTAATCATTATGGGAGGTTCCTCCCATGGCACCAACTCCATTGGGAGCTGACTGCACCATCCCTGGAAGTGTCCAAGGTGAGGCTGGACAGGGCTTGGAGCAACCTGGGCTATGGAACGTGTCCCTGGGTGGGATTTAAGGTCCCTTCCCACCCCAACCATTCCAGGATTCCATGAATGCTCAGGAGCTGCCACATCCAGCCTCTCCAACAGGGTAAACTTCTTCCATGAGCCATTTTCCTCAGAAACTCCTCCCAAAGCTTTCCTGCCCCGTGACCCTGCCTGCTGGATCCAGGGAATTCCTGTGCCTGGCTGCTGTGGGGGTATCTTGTCCTGGCACAGGCTGAAGGTGGTCAAAAACATGGAAAAAAGGGGATTCTATGGTTAGAAGGACCAAGAACAAAGGGTTCACCTCCTTCTCAGTATGATTTTTTTCCCTTTGGGAAAAGAGGGAAGCCTGGAGAGGTCAGAGCTCTGGGAATGCCCAACAGAGACCCAGGAGAAGCTGAGGAGATTCCCATGGACTGGGGACTCACTTTCCATGAACGGCTTCCCAGGGCTTTGCTCCAGCAGCTGGAGCATCCTGGACAGTCCTGGCCAAACCAGAGAGAAAAACAGGAATTTCCAACACTAAAACCAAACCAAACCAGCAGTTGGATCCTGCCAGGGGGGCAGGGACAGGTCCTGCCCTCGCCTGTCCCTTCCCCGGAAACGTCGGAATCCCTTGGATTTATTCCAATTCCTCCTTTTCTCTTTAATTAATGGCTCTGTGTAAACCTCAGGTAAAGCTGGAGCCCGTCCTGTGCCATCCTGAGGGAGCTGCTCCCCAAAACCCCCCAGGTACAAACACCTGGATGGGAATTCCCACGGGTGACACTTCCCGGGTCCCCGAGCCGGGGCCGGACCCTCCTCGGCTCAACCGGAGCCCGACATCCTCCTCAGCCACATTCCCGAGGGATCAGCAGAGCTGGAGGATGTGGTGCCAGCCCTCCCCGTGTGTCTGGCAGCTCCAGGCGTGTCCCAGTTCATCCATTCCCAGGGAAATCCCCTCGGGAGCCAGGGGGAGGGTTGGGCGAGGTGTGGGGACCTCGGCACAGTCTGGGGTGTCCCGGCTCCGTCCCGGCTCCATCCCGGCTCTGCGGGGTCCCAGCTCAGTAGATCTTCTGCCTGCTGGGCAGGATGGCCTCCTTGATGAAGGAGAAGATGAGCAGGATCCCGGAGCGCTTCCCTCTCTTCCCCTTGGTGAAGTAGTTGGACACCACGTCGTCTGCGGGAGGAGGGAGGGAATCACAGCCAGCCCTGGGAATGCCACAGGACCCCGGGGGACATCCCACCGACCCACCCGCGTGTTCCACCTGCTGCAGGGAGCCCAAAGCCAGAGACCCCTTTCCTGGGACGTAGGGGGAACCCAGGGAAAGCGACAGCACCCGGGAACGCCGTGGCTGCTCCATCCCTGGGGTGCCCAAGGCCAGGCTGGACAGGGCTTGGAGCAGCCTGGGCTGCTGGGAGGTGTCCCTGGAACCAGGCGGGCTGTAAGGCCCCTTCCCACCCAGGCCATTCCCGGAGCCCATGGCTGAAGAGGTGCAGGATGAAGCCGGGTTTCCCTGCCCGCCTTCCCCACAGCCCAAGGAGGGAAAGGGGTGCAGGGAAGCCCCCCTGCCCCAGCCCTGTCCCTCCCTGTGCCCCCCCTCACCTCCGGGCTGCACCGTGGAGGGCAGGACGTTCTCTCCGGCCGACAGGGACACGAAGAAGGCGAAGGGGATCAGCCAGAGGCAGAAGGTGAAGTACGCCAGGACCTGTGGGCAGAGAAGCCCAAATTCCCACCTGGACCCCGGCACAGGGCCCTGGGGGTGGGACCTGCCCTGCAGCCCCCCAGAGCCGGCACTGCCCCAGGAGAAGGGACAAAGCACCCAGCTCCAACGGGCAGGGCCAAGGCCCAGAGCTCTCCTGCTCCCACCTTTAAGGAGCACCATTAAACAGGCAGGTCATTAGCCCTGCTGTTGGGACTAATTAAATCCTCTCCACACCTCCCAGGGAATAAAAGGAAGAGGGAAGAGCTGGGCTGGCTCCTCTTGCGCCCGGGTTCTCGTTCCTTCTAACCATAAAATCCCATTTTTCCCATATTTCCTCAGGGAGAGACGCGCCTGGAGGTGCTAAGTCACCAACACCCTCCCCAAACTTCCTTTAAGAGCTGTTTTTTATTTATTTTGGTGACTTTTTCAGTTTGTTTTTAGGATTTGCACCAAGCAGCAGCAATCTGGGGGGGCCCAAAGAAGTCCCTTGGGGACTGTGGGCCTTTGCCTTGGCAAAGGATGTGAGGATGTGACATGGAATTAAGAGCATAAAAGACACAGAAGTGAGGAGCAGTAACTCCAAAAGGGAACTGATTTGGGGTTAGATGGTAAAAAAAAATTTTAAAATAATAATAATAAAAAAATACTATTTGCTATTTTTCCTAGCTTTTAGGATTTTATGAAAAAATAAAAATAGGTAAATAAATAAGAAAATAATTTCTTAAAAAAGAAATTTTAAAAAAAAAAGAAATAACCTGTATTTGTGCTTGGAGTTGGCTGGGAAAACCCCACACCCACACCTGGAAGAAGAACCTGCAGCTTCCCAGGTATTTGGGAGGGAACAAGCTCAGGAACCCCCAGGGAAGGGCTGCAAAAATAACCCAGAGTGCTGGAGCTGCTGACCCAAAAACTGGCATTTCCCTCCCTCCCTCCCTCCCAGGAGCAGTGGGAGAACAGGGATCAGCCCCTCCCCAAGGTCTCACCTCAGAGAACAGGTAGAACTCCTCAGCAAAGAACTGGAACGCCAGGTAGTGATTGAGCACGACCAGCACTGCGGGGGCACCAGCGGGCTCAGGGACCTCCCACAGGGAGACTCCGAGCCCCTGGAACGAGGACAACCCCTGCCCCTTCCCACAGCCCCCCACACCCACAGTCCTGCTCATCCTGAAACGCTTGGAAACACCTCCATGGTGTGAGGAGCGACCCCCAAACTCCGGGACACTCCGAGACCTCAGGGACCCCCAAACTCGGGGATGTTCCTGGGTGGGGTTTAAGGTCCCTCCCAAGCCAACCCATTCCAGGATTCTGGAGCCCTCTGCTCTGGAGCCAGGCTGGGAGAGCTGGGGGGGTTCCCTGGAGAAGAGAAGGCTCCAGGGAGACCTGAGAGC
>JAYRBT010000395.1:0-12841 GCA_036023395.1 Myiotriccus ornatus | reverse complement strand
CACTCCAAACCTCCCTGGGCAGCCCCTGCCAAGGCCTCACCACCCTTTCCAGCAACAAATTCCTCCTCATGGCCAACTTGAGCCTCCCCTGGCACAGCTTGAGGCCATTACTTTGTTGCTCCTTGATTTTTCCAGGTAGCCTTGCAGATTCTGGAGGGCTGGTGGGGAGGATGCAGGTTGTGGGATGAGTGGAATGGGTTCATAGAGGATGTGTTGGGTGCAGAGCTAAGTCCTGTACGGTCAGAAGAAGAGGAGGAAGAGGAGCCTTTCCCTTCTGGTGCCACAGAGCTGCTGGAGTGGCTCAAGCAGCCTCCCAGCTTCCCCCATCCTCAGGATGTCCTGGTATCCCTGAGGCCATTTGACACCAGTTGTTGTGGTTCCTCGCTGTGTCCTCATTGTCAGTGAGTTAAAAACCCAACTTTGATGATATCAGAGTGGCAGGTCTTGGGCAAACCTGGCTCTTAGTTGTGTCAGAAAGAGTCAGAAAAGCCGTGTAGGTAAATGGCAGGTTTGGAACTCTGGACATTCCCTTTCCTGCAGCTCCAGCCTTATCTTCTCTGGGAAGTTCAGCCTTGGCTCAGTGCTCAGGTGGCTTTTTAATACATGGAAAGGTCTGGTGCTGTCAAACCTCCCCGTCTTTACCCAGTTGCTGGGACATTTTGGAGCAGAGGAAAAGAAATGTGATGGAATCTCTCCCAGAAATAAATATAATGGAGAGAACAAGAGCAAAAAAACCACTTTGGGGCGTGTTTTAACTCTTCAGAGTGGAACTTGAGACAAGTCACTGAACATTTTAACCCCATTTGTCTTGAACTTTCACTGACTTCATCCCTTTTCTCTGTTTTTAACATGTAAAATGGGTTTAATATTATCAAATATCCACACCCACTGGAACACCAGACCCTTTCCAAGTGCCCAGCAGGGACCTGCTCACACCCTGCTGTGTCAGACAGAATAAACGTTCAGATTTCAGCTTTTTTGGTGCCACAGAGGTTTTCATCATCATTTCTCTGCGAGGCCTGTGCTTGTATTTAGGGATTTATTGTCTGTGACATGGGGACACAGAGGCTACTTTAATCTAGACACCAAGTGTCTGATGTTTGGGGTCTGAAAATAACTTCCAGCTGATTCGAGGCAGAGGCAGTGACCTCAATTTACCTGGTTTTGCCTGGGAACGCTCCAGGTTAGGGCTGGGGGTGCAGAGCTTTGTGTCCTTCGGGGTCCTGACTTTCCTGGGGACTCGGGAGACCAGGACTGAGATGTGGAAACCCAAAGCTCTGGGTTGTTTCCACTGGTTTAAACTGCGTTGGTTCAGTGAGCTGCTTCAGCCCAGCTAGAAAGATTTATTTATGTTGTCTACCTTTATTTATGTTCTTTATTTATATTATTTATATTTATTTGGACCCTTGGGCTGAAATCCATTTCTCTGGAGAATGTAAGACACCTCCCACCAACCCAGGTTGCTCCAAGCCCCATCCAGCCTGGCCTTGGACACTTCCAGGGATCCAGGGGCAGCCACAGCTGCTCTGGCCAACCTGGGCCAGGGGCTCCTCACCCTCCCAGCCAGCAATTCCTTCCCAATATCCCATCTGTCCCTGCCCTCTGGCACTGGGAAGCCATTCCCTGTGTCCTGTCCCTCCAGGCCTTGTCCCCAGTCCCTCTCCAGCTCTCCTGGAGCCCCCACGTGCTGGACAGTTTTCTGATCCAGTGTCATCAGGAATCATCTTAATTCCTCAACCCATTTGTTTATTTTCACCTTAACTCAAAAATCAGCTCAACCTTTGTTTGTATTTGCAGCAAAGTAGAAGTTCTGAAGTGTGTCCGTGCGGTGGGGATGAAGTGACTGGGTAAAGAATTCCTTAGTAACTGACTGAATGCTGAGATTTCTGCTTTATCCCTGCTTCCTCCATCCATAGTGTTCACATCTGAAGTGTTTTCAGGGCAGTACTTCTGCTCACGTGTTAGTGGGGCTCTAAGGAAGATGTGGATCTAGTGGTGGACTCTACACGTGGCCTCCTGACACCTCCCTCCCTTGGATTGTTTTTATTCCCTATCTGCATCTTTTTTTAAAGCAATCTGGTTCCCTGCTCAGCAGTTCAGGTGTGGTTGGGTTTTCCCTGGCCCTTGATTCCTGTCCAGTGCAAGGCAAATCTCGAACAAAGGACTGTGGTGGAGATGAATCATCCTCGGGAGCCGTGTCCTTGTTTTCCCCTGGAGAACACACAGCAACAGAAGAGGGGATTTTGCTTTTTAATTACCTATTTCCCCCCCACTGGCCTCTTTAGCCTTGTCAGGATGGGCCACAGAAGGGCCACAGAGACCACCTAGGGCTTGGCTTGGAAAATGGGACTTTGCACAACTCCAGAGGCTCCCACTGGAAGTTCCACCAGCTCAGGCCACACTCTGAGTGTGATTTAAAGATCCTCCACACTGAAAATAACCCATTTTTATAATTCCACCAGTCATTCTCCACCTAATTTTATTCTCCTCTGTTTATCCATGGATTTCTCAAGCTTCTTCTTGGATTCATCTGCAAATATGGGTTATCAGCATCCGTCACTCCCAGAGCTCGGCTGTGCTTGGGCCACGTACCCGAGGCAGGAACATCTTTCCTTTTCCTCAGTGACTTGTAGGAGAAGGCAAACTGGACATAAATAATTTTCCAATTAGGAAAGGAGCCTGCCTGTGCGTCACGTGGGCTTTGGGGGGTGATAAATCCTCCTGCTTCTTGACACTTGCAGCCAATTAAGAAAATATTCCATAAAAACGTGGCTGCTGAAGGATTTTTGCCCAACAGAATCTTTGTAGGGTTTAAAAATGTGGCTAAACAATAATCCTGGCGTTCTGTTATTGGGAACTGGGGGGACTCCATCTTTGTGTGCAGCTGTAACTGCCTTCAGGGTAATTAAAATTCTATTAAAGGAACAAGGAGGAGCAGAGGGAATATTTTATTTGGAGCTGGGACAGCCCAGAGTCTCTGGGATGCTGCAGGAGATGTGATATCACCCCAACTGCACATCCTCCTTTGTTTATTGTACATTTATTCTCATTTGCAGTGTCAAAAGCCTGGGAGTGGAGTTACTGTGCAAAGCAGAGGTGTCTGGAAACACCCACGTGATGGTTTCCCAAAGAAACCCCGAGGTGTTTGTGGTGCTGTCAGGAGGGGATGAAATCCGTGGAGGATTCACTTACAGCAGACTGGACCTCCTTTTGGGAGGAGCAGGATTTCAGGGGGGGTCTGTTGCTCTGCTGCTCCTGTATTTTTGGGTGATAAAACCCACCCAAAACAAAGTGGTGCCCTGGATTTCGGGTCTTTGACCCTGGAGATTACTTTTCTTCTTTCACCATCTGATGACTTGGCAAAACGTTGCATTCCCGAAATGTCGAACTTGGACAAACTCGAAGGGAAAAAGGAGGAGAAACCCCCCTCCAGCCTCTCGTTTTAGCAGCTTTTTGTGCTTGCACAAGCACGAAGAGAAGCAGATCCTCTCTGCAGGTATCTCAGCTCCGCCTCTGACTGTTCTTTGGCAGCTCCCCACTTCAGGAGAACATTGTGGTGAGGTTCTCAGCGTCGCTCCAGCGGTGTCTGCAGCTTTGGGCTGGGCTCTGATGGCTCCATCGATGTTTCCAACGTGACCCCCACCTTGAGGAGCCCGAGCGTGCCGGAAACGTTCCCTCTGCACCGGGAGCCGTTTATAGGAGGCAGAGCCACCCAGCTCCTGTACAAGGTTTCTGTTTGGGAGGCAGTTGCTATTTACACACTCAGTGTCTGTCATTAGAGCTCAGACTCGCGTTGGGATCAGTTTTACGAAAGCTCTTGCGCGGAGACGTGGCTGGAGCTGGGACAGACCCCGAACTGTCTCCAGATCCTGTCGGTTCGGAGCACTCGGGCCTTGTACCCTTGAACATTAACGAAGCTAAAGAAAACACGAAGCTTTTGAACCAAACTCTTCCCTTCAGCTGGAGCTGGACAAGGTTCTGTGGGTTTAAAAAGCTGAGTTGCAAAGGGAAGGTCTGGTTTGGTCTGGTCAGCTGGGGACCAGCACTTGAAATCATTGAGAGTACAACACAAACCTCCAGTTAAGTAGTCAATAATCCCTTTTAAAATGGTTTTTTTTGGCCACTTTTTCCTTACCAGGATTACATGGGAAGCATAAAGCAGTAGCCAAAACCTTTAGTCCCCTGTAAGGGAGTGAGAAGCCAACGTGGAGAGAATATGTGGGTGAGGACAGAAAGGTCAACATGGACCTAGAAACAACTAAAAATTGAACTCAGTTGAGTTGATTCTCTTTAAGTGCATCTCATGTGATGAGCTGGGTGTTCCTCAAACATTCATTTCACTTCCATGTATTTCCAGGAACCTCTTTGCCCAGAGAAGCTGTGGCTGTCCCTGGATCCCTGGAAGTGTCCAAGGCCAGGTTGGAGCAACCTGGGACAGTGGAAGGTGTCCCTGCCCATGGCAGGGGTGGCACTGGGTGGGCTTTAAGCTCCCTTCTCACCCAAACCATTCCATGGCTCAGCCAAAGTTCTGTGTCTTGGAATGGTGAAAGTCCAGAGAAGGACAGAGTTATTTTAGTACAGAAGAATTGTTAAACCCAGCTGCTCCAAGAAATCTCAGCTCCACAATGGAAGGAATTGCTTTGTGAGGGTGTTGCTGGAGGGTTTGGAGCGTTGGAGTTGTCTCCTAAATGTCAGGATTGCTGGAAAGCTCTGGGACTGGGTACTTCATGTTCCACAGCACCTAAAATTAGGCTTGAGGAGTAAGGGGAAGAAGAGCTTAAGCTCTGCCTTTGTATTCCAAGAAAAGCACTCATGGGGAGAATCCTTTAAATAAACCAAGTAATCCTTAAATACACACTTGACTGGCACAGTGGCCAAGGCCCAGCAGTGCTGGGAACCCCTCTGGGGAGCTGGTGTCAAAGTTAACTGGAGCCGTGGGGACATCCAGGGCAGTGAAGAGCCCGAAGGAGAGTTCTGGTTTTGGTCAATTTGGAGCATTTTGAGATGTTTTTTTGTGTTTTCAAGGCTGCAGTTTCACATGTGCTGTTTGCTTACTTGCAAAGTGAACTTGCACCCGAGAGCTGCTGTGGCTGGGGGGAAGGAGGTGGTGCTGCTTCGTGAGGAACATGACAGGGGTAGAGAGTGGCCTTGCATTCCAGAAGATCGGTGGTGCAGTGACAGTTGTCCTCAGGGGGGCTGGGAAAGGGAGAGAGGGATGGGGAGCTGGATGGAGATTAGACGTTCACTGGGGGACAGCAGGGGCATCTTAAAATCACAGGATCATTTGGGTTGGAAAAGCCCTCCAAGACCATGGAGTCCAACCATCCCCTGCACTGCCAAGGCCACCACTGACCCGTGTCCCCAAGGGCCACATCCACAGGGCTTGGAAATCCCTGTTGGGTAGCACATTCTTTGTAGGATTTTTGTGCAGTGCCATCTGCATCTTGGAGAGAGGAGGAGCTGTGATGCTGCAGGATGTTTTTTCCATTCACATTCTATGAACCTTTGCCTTTGCAATTTCCATTTTGCAGAGACTCTTGTCCTGTGAAGCCACGGCTGTGTAACAAAGCCCATCATTTCCCTCTGCGTTTATAACTGATGTGGCTCATGGGAAACCCAAAGCACAACTTCGGCTCTGCCAGTGGAGCTGAGAAACCACTCACTAAACACAGGAGTGCTCCTTGCTGGAGCTGGGCTACCAAGTGACCTTCTGCTGCCTCTGAAAGAGGAAAACCAGCAGTTTTGGTGCACTGAGCAAATGGCTGGAACCTGCTGGAAGAACCTGGTGTTTCTCCTGGAAAACGCTGCTGTTCCTGAACACCAACAGCCTCTTTCCTGGCGGTCCTGTCTGGATGTCTCTAATGGGCTTTTTCAGGTGTGAAGAGGGAAGAAAACTGTAGCAGGGGGAGCTGGAACACTGTGGAGAGGGAAACTCTTTTGGCTGGTTCTTTATTCTGCACAGTGAGAGCTGAGCATCACTCCAGGGCTGGCTTTAATTATTAGAGGGAGAAGATTATAAGATTATTATTAAGATTTTTTATTATAAGATTATTATTATAAGATGATTATTATTAACTATTAGAGGGAGAAACCTGGAAAAGAGAAGGTTTTGGCAAGACCTTATAGCGACCTTCCTGTGCCTGAAGGGGCTCCAGGAGAGCTGGAGAGGGACTGGGGACAAGGCCTGGAGGGACAGGACACAGGGAATGGCTTCCCAGTGCCAGAGGGCAGGGACAGATGGGATATTGGGAAGGAATTGCTGGCTGGGAGGGTGGGGAGGCCCTGGCCCAGGTTGGCCAGAGCAGCTGTGGCTGCCCCTGGATCCCTGGAAGTGTCCAAGGCCAGGTTGGAGCAGCCTGGGCTGGTGGAAGGTGCCCCTGCCCATGGCAGGAGTGGAATGAGATGAGCTTTAAGGTCCTTCCCACCCAAACCATTCCACCATTCTGAGTGTGTGCCAGATCTTACCACTGCTCAAGACCAGATGTTTTATTTGAGGACAGGCTGCTACAGAAACCCAGGTGTTCTCCTGCCTCAGCTCCCTGCCAGGAGCCCTTGGGACTGCGCTGACTTCGGGGTTTGTAACGGGCCGCGTTGAGCGAGCGCTGGTCGGTGAATGCTTCCCATCGATCCCATAAACAGGGGGATGATGAATTGGAGCACGAGGCTGAAAGCACTGGGCTTGCTCCTCAGCTCTGTGGAAAACATAAATCAGATTTAGGCTCCCGATCCTTCTCTCCGAAGCAGCCTGGTGCCAAGGTGTCTGAGGTTCTGGCTGGAATTCTCCAAGGAGCATCTGCTGAGCTTTGGGGCCGTTAAACCCTGCTAGCAGATGGATGTGGAGGCTCCTGGAGCGTCTGGCTCTGTGCTGCTCCCTGCATGTCTCTGTCAAAACCCTGCTCTCACACATCTGAGTTGCAGAGCCGTTCTGTAAAGCAGTGCTGGTGCCAGAGCCAGGAGTGCTGTGGTTGGGAAGGAGATGAAAACAAACCTGACAGACGTTCCGAGGAATCCAAGTGCCGCTATTGGCAAGGCCCGGTGACGAACACGCCGTGAGATCATGGGCACAGCGTGTTTGTCACTCGTGTAAGGCTCTGTGCTCTGCTGACCTTTGCTGCTCAGTGTCTGGGATGGATGATACTCCCAAATTTCCAAAGATCCCAGGCGTGTGTCTGCTGTGGAACGTCATGAGAACGGGCCGTGGGGTCTCCTCTCACCACACACCAGTGCAGAGATTTTTAACTCTTGTCCCCGTGAGCAATGAAACCGAAACCTGATGTTCTGGGGTCTTGTAAATCAAGGGCTTTGATGTAAACATTTTTGGTGCCCTGGTGCCATCAATCCTTCCTCTGGTCATTTGCTGTGGTGGTTGGGTCGTCCTTGGGTTGGCTTGACCTTCCAGCCTGGTTGTCCCCTATTCCCACTGCACTCATCCATTGCTTTCTTCCCAGGAACAGCCTTTCTTGCCCAAGCAGTGGACAGGGAGAGCTCTGGGGTGTTCTCCCTCATCCCACTCCCTGTTTTCTGTGTCAAGAATATGTTGTTAAATTCGGTCCCAGTGGACTTGTCCCTCTGCACTTCCTTGTGTGCCCCGAGTTCCGCTTCAATTAACAAAAAAATCCCCCCAAACCCATAAAATGTATTCAGTTTTTTATGTGTGAGAGAGACAGGTGACTCTACTGAGAGAGGGGGTTCAGACTGGATGATGGGAAGGCATTCCTGGCTGTCACCAATGCCACTGGTGCTTCACCAGCATAACAACCCGCTTCCTTCTCTGAAACCAGTTTGGCTTTAACTTTTCTCAAGTTCCCACCAGTGATCCGACCATTTCAGCTGCCACAAACAAACATGTTGAGCCCCTTTTTAGTTTTTATTTGGACTGAAGGAAGTAAATGAGGGTGGAGCAGTGAAGAGTAATGAGTTGGGGCTGATTTAATCCCATTAACTGTAATACTTTCTGTCCTCCTGATGACTCCTCAGGGTATTAGGAAAACAAAAATCAAAGGCTTTGATAGTTGAGTAGATATCAGCTATTTCTGAGAATGAAAAAAACTGCCATTAATGCAATTTTGTGGTCTTGGCCTTTCTCTCCTCCCCCAAATTAATTGGAAAGATGAATGTAAAGCCTTTAAAACGAGCTCTTTCTTAAACACTGAGAAACCACCTGTTTGCTTTGGCTCCCACATCCAAAGAGTGGTTTGATTTTTAAAGGTCTATTTAAGCTGGTGATTCTGCATTTTGTAGGGGTGACTTGAAGTGGGGACCCAGGGAAATGGGTCACTCGGTGTTACTTAACGTGGATTTCTGACCAGCTTTGGCAGATACCGCAGAGTGAGGATTTGTATTAAAGTAAGCTCTGATCCAGGATTTCTTTGCAGCTATGGGATTAAAAAGGTGTTAAATTTCCTTTCTCCATCCAAGTACTGGCCGTGGATGAGGTGGCAGAGCCTCCTCAATAAACACAACTCTGGGCACGTCCAGAGCGCGGGGGCCGGAGCCACAAAACCTGCCCTTTGCTCCAAAATAGTGCCAGATTGTTAGCAGCATTTGGGCTATTTCATACGTGGCAACAAAGAGAATCTTCAAAAGGATAATTGAGCTGAGACCAGCACAGGGAGATCGTTATCCACAACACCAGGATGGAATTACTTGCTTACTCGTTAGTTTTCCAATCTGCTCGTGATGCTTTGCAGTTTTCCCCTTGGTGGGTGACCAAACCCAGCTTGGGGAGGTTTAGCCCAGGGTGGACTTTTCTGCTGCACAGTCAGTGCAGGTGTCCCCACGGGTCTCCCTGGATGCAGCACAAGTGCCTTGTTTGCACTTTTGCAGACCTGACTTAATTAAACCTCTGGCTTTGAGGCTCCGTCTCTGCGGAGCCGAAGGGAATTACGTCTCCGCTCCTATTTATGGCATCTCTTACCGAGGTTGCCCATCCCAGGATCTGGATCTTCTGTGATGTCTCTGCTCCCTGTTCACTGCAGGTAAATTTAGCTCCTGAGATCCTATAATTGGAACTGCTCCCAGGTGTGGCTGGTGCTGTCGCAGGTGATCTGAACCAGCAGAGCTCAGGGGACGTCAGCAGAGAGCTCTGGTGTGATCCTGACTGAGCTCAGATATCTCACTTTACCCTTCTTGGCCCAAATCTTCCAGCTCTTGATGCCACTCACCGTGCACAGCTCAGTTCCCGGGAGCAACGTGCCGGGACGAGGGATCCACATGCCGGGAGGATTCTGTGCTTGGAAGAACGTGGAGAAGGCCATGAGCCACGTTTAAATTAGATTTAATCTCATACAAAATCCCTGGGAGTGTCCAAGGCCAGGCTGGACGGGGCTTGGAGCAACCTGGGCCAGTGGAAGGTGTCCCTGCCCATGGCAGGGGTGGCACTGGGTGGGCTTTAAGGTCCCTTCCCACCCAACCCCTCCTGTGATTCCATGGATATGGGTATACAGCAGTCATGGAACGCCTTGTTCCTTGCATTACAAACAGTTCACACTCTTCTCAGACCTGAAGACCTCAACCCAAACTTTGGGTCTCCCTCTCGAGGCTGAACATCAGTGCAGTGAATGACCGTGGGGTGTTTTCTCCTCTGGCTGGAGAAGCACAGACAGAAATGCAGCCCCTCGCCCTGCCGTGCAGGGGCAGCTGGAGGCAGCCCCCATCCCAGTGCCTCTCCTCCCACACCCTCCATTAGCCTGGGCTTTCCACCAGGCTTTCCTTTTTGTCTGCATCCCACCCACGCTGGATTCCTCAGGCTTTCTCTCCCATTATCTCCGTAGGTTTCAATGAAACGAGGGACATTCTTTGTCCTTACTGAGAAATTTGGGGCTCTTAAATTGCTCCTTTCAATTCTCCTCCTGCCTTGCTCGTTAAATCCCATTTCCCAGCTTTTAGGAGCGCTGATAAACAGCTCTGAAGTTCAGCTGTGGTGACATGAGCTGCACCACCTGTTGGAAAGGGCTGGCGTTCTCCGACAGCTCCTTTAGACTCCCAAACATTCCAGCTTTCCTCTTCCTTGGAAATCACTGTTTTATTGCCACTGTATGGGGAAGTTAAAATGCAGACAGCCAAGAGACTCGGGCAGGGACCTGAAGGAAGTTCAGCTGCCCACTGGGGGAATCCTTTTGGATTTCTGATGGGAAAATCCCCAGCAATTATAACAGAAGAGCTCTGAAACCGCTCTAAGCAGTAGAATTAAAAACAGACCAACTTCCCCCCAGAAAATCTGGGCAGGTAAAAGCGAAGAGGGATTAAAGATTTTAAAGAGATTAAACTTAAAGGGAAAGGAGGAAAAATGATTCAAAGTGTTGTAGAGCAGAGGGGCTCCAGCCCTGGGAGCAGCTCCGGACTCTCTCCAGCAGCTCCACGTCCTCCTGCTGTTGTTGCCAGGGCTGGAGGCAGCTCTGCTGGGGGGTCTCCCCTTGTTCAGGACTGAGGTACCCGAGAGATGGTTCTGACTGAGGAGTCCCTGGGAAAAGGTTGTTTTCCTGGCAGGTGAGGAACATTTCCGAAGCTCTCCATGCTCAGCCCGTGGCCTGGGAAAGGCTGTTCCCCCCCTCCTGCTCAGGCAGTGGTTGCCAGGGAAGGTGCAGATGGATCGCTGCCCTCAGCTGGTGTGCTTCTTTCAGCTGCCAGATCCTGCGCCTTCTGCAGCCTCACCTGCTCTTCCCTGGTGTTGTCTGGGACGTTCAGCTGCAATCCTGAGGGAATTCTGCTGCCTGCGCGTGTCGGGAGAGTTCTCCCTTCCTGCCGCTGTCCAAGCGGCTGTAGCTCCACAACCCCAGGAGAAGGGAATGCTGGAAGAGAAGGTGGTGATCCATTTGGAGTTTTTCCTTAAGCAAATCAGCTGCTTCCGTGCCCATGTGCAGCTCCTGGAGAGGGACCTGAGGCTGGGAACATGTGGAGTTTAGGAGGAGCAGCAACCCTTGGAGGAGATCCAAGGCTGTGACCAAGCTGGTGGTTGAGTGTGTCCTCTTGTCATCCTTGATAGGACAAGGGGGAATGGCTTCCCACTGCCAGAGGGCAGGGATAGATGGGATATTGGGAAGGAATTGCTGGCTGGGAGGCTGGGGAGGCCCTGGCACAGGTTGGCCAGAGAAGCTGTGGTTGCCCCTGGATCCCTGGGAGTGTCCAAGGCCAGGCTGGACGGGGCTTGGAGCAACCTGGGCTGGTGGAAGGTGTCCCTGCCCAGGGCAGGGCTGGAATGAGATGATGTTGAAGGTCCCTTCCCATCCGAAGCATTCCATGGTTTTATGATCCCTCCCTCAGCAGTTGTCCATGTTTATTATGAGTAGATCCTTTGAATTATTCCCTCAATCCTCCTGTGCCACCCATTTATTGATGACAAGTCTCTACATTCTAAAAGCCTTGAAACAGTGCAGGTTCCAGAGATGTGTAATTTTATAAAATACCTCTTTATTTTCAAAGACAAGAATCCAGACACTTTGGGCCAGATAAAGTAGCAGCTGTGTAGGGTTTTTCCAAGACAGATATTCCCACTGTTAGCCCCTTTCCAGCAGAATGTGAGTAATGCTGTGGTTTGTTCCCTGCATGTGAATCCACCATGTGCTGTTCCCAATCCCTGCTTTTTATCAACACTGCCAATTCCAGCAGTGGCTGGGATTGTCTCCCCACACTGCTCTGGGTCCAACATGTCCCTCAGGGATGTCCCCATTCCCTCTGCCCATGCTGACATGGGGCAGAACAAGCCAGGGCAGCAAGAACTGACAGAATTTTAGCTCATTTTAATGAAATCAGACTCAGAACACCCAAAATCACTTCCCTGGGTGGACTGGAAGAGCTGTGAACTTTCCCTGGAGTGGCTGCTCTGAGTGGCTTGAGGTTGTAGCATCAACACTTGTGGCTGTTTCCATCCCCAAAGCTGTGGAGTTCGGCATCTTTTCCATAAACCCAAGGAAGTTGTGCATAAATTCAATGTGTTACAGCAAAAACCGTGTAAGGAAGGGATGAATTTAGCTTTTAGCAGTAATTTTTTGGTTGAGAATTGAATGTGGAGCACCTACTTGTTTTTTGTAGTGTTGTGGTTTTTTCTTTTTTTTTGTAATTATATATGTGTTAGTACACAAGTTTCACACAGAAGAGCAGATGGAAGAAAACCAGATTTGAGGGGGACCACAGGATTCAGGAAAGCTCTGGAAAAGGACACAAAGTACTGCTGAAAAGCACTGGGTGCAGAATCTTCATTATTTATGAAATCTGTTCCAAAGGCTTTGGGCCCCGATTTTTAATCCTTGGATATTGCCCTGTTCCAAGGTGGGAACAGAAATTACTTCCAGGGATCCAGGGGCAGCCACAGCTTCTCTGGGCAACCTGGGCCAGGACCAACCCACCCTCCCAGCCAGGAATTCCTTCCCATATCCCATCTGTCCCTGCCCTCTGGCAGTGAGAAGCCATTCCCTGTGTCCTGTCCCTCCGGAATAGTAAAATTCTTCCCCACCTTTCCTGTATATCCCTTTTAAGGACTGAAGGGAGCTCTGTAATGCTTTTCCCACTTTACTTGATTGTGCAAATGGAGAAAGGGCATAAAACCAAATTTTAAGTGGAAAGTGACAGTCAAAGATCTCGTGCTTGTGGTTGTCATGCTGGGAGAAGCCATCCATGGCTCATCCCTCCTCCAGAGTTTTCACTTGGAATTGTAGCTGCAAGTTTGTGTTTTGGCCTAAAAATGGGGATATTCCCCCTCCCTGCAAGTGTCCAAGGCCACGTTGGAGAAGAGAAGGCTCCAGGGAGACCTTGGAGCCCCTTCCAGAGCCTAAAGGGGCTCCAGGAGAGCTGGAGAGGGACTGGGGACAAGGCCTGGAGGGACAGGACACAGGGAATGGCTTCC
>JAYRBT010000393.1:0-12874 GCA_036023395.1 Myiotriccus ornatus | reverse complement strand
TCTCTGGGCCCGGCCCTCCAGCCAGTTCCTGACCCAGCACAGAGTGCCCCTGTCCAAGCCATGGGCTGCCAGCTTTTTCAGGAGAATGCTATGGGAGACAGTGTCAAAGGCTTTGCTGAAGTCCAGACAGACTACAACCACAGCCTTCCCCTCATCCATCAGGTGGGTTACCTGATCAAAAAAGGAGATAAGGCAGGTCAGACAGGACTTGCCCTTCCTAAACCTGTGCTGGCTGGGTCTGATCCCTTTTCCATCCTGTAGGTGCTGTGTGATTGCACTCAGGATGATCTGCTTCATAACCTTGCCAGGCACTGAGGTCAGGCTGACAGGCCTGTAGTTTCCCAGGTTATATGTAAAATAGTTTGCAAAATGAGACAAATCAAATTAAAAAATAAAGACAAACAAAATCTGATCAGCAGCATTGTTTCGACAAGAGTGGAATTTGAGCATTAAAAATGTTTTTCTGTTGAAATTCTATTATTTGTCAAAAAACTCCCACAAACAAAGAGAAAAATCTCATTTAAAATGTGGAACTACACCTGAAGGCAAGACTGCTTGTGGCTTTCATGGTACTAGGGAATGCAAGTTAGTGTGTGAAGGAAATACATAGGGGTAGGTGTATTTATGGAGATCATTCAAAGCCTTCATGTTCTCTTTTCCTGCTACAGCTTCTTTCCCATTTTTTACCTTTGCAAATGTCTAGACCAGATGCTCCTTTACCCCTTTGTTTTGCCTGATTGCAAGTTGCACTGGAAAACTATGATATGGTAGTTTACTAATATTGCATTTTTCCTGGACACATCACAAAAGATGGACCTTGCTGCTGTTAGCAAATTGCATCTAGCTGGGAGAGGATCAGATTTAGCATGTTACTGGAGAAAGCATAAGCTATTGCCAGTGATCCTGATGCTCAACTTAAGTCTCCTCAGTAAACTATCTCTGACAGCTCTCAGATGCCTTAATCTCTCTGGGTCGTTGAGTAAGAGTTTCTCCAGATTGTGATTCAGATTTTAGGAGGTCCAGCTCACCTTTGGGGCTGCCTACTTCACTGCAGTGGGAGCCTCAGGATTCCTCATTTAGGCAACTCAGCAAAGTGCCTAAATCAGATGGTATAGATTCTTCCAGTGTTTCTAAAAAAAATAATACATTTTATCTGAGTTGCAGAGCTGCTTGAAATAGTTAAGATAAAGTCCAGGTGCAAAATAATACTACAATTATATATTTCTTTTCCTGTGCCTGGTATTTACTGGATGCATTTGGATTTTCACCCATGGTGTGAAGTCACTTTAAAGAGCACAAAATGTGTGTAAATTGGGAAACGTAAAATAGCATAGACCAAGTAAATATTCCAGCAAACTGGAAACTATTTTTTTGTCAGCATTTGGCAAGGGAGAAAATGGTAAAGCTTGAAGTAAGCAGAGAACATCAGAACAGCTGAACATTAAAAAGTCATATTGCCTTTTGGCTGTCATGCCTAAAAATAACTTAAATGTGGTGAATACTCTTGACAGTGACAATGTCTGTTAAAATTTTCATAACATGCAGATAGAGTATTTCTAGGAAATGGTAAAAACTTTTAGGGAAGAATAGCGTCTCTGCATAAACAACCTGCACTACTTAACTGCACTGTTGCTTGTGAGAAATATACCAAGAACCTCAGGAGCTTTCAGCTGAATTTCTTCTCTGAAGCTGGACATTTTCTGTAAAGATGCATCAATTTTTGGTGCATCATGCCCAGCCCTGAAAAGTGCTCAAATCTTTCTTGGGATATTAGATTGTTTTCAGGTGACGCTGACACCAGTGGTGAGAGAACCCTCTAAAACTGCTTTGAAAAGTATATGCTTGTAAAATGTTTTCAAATGAAGTTTGTGCAAATTCAGTGGTTCAGTGTTTTCAAAGGCAGGAGCTTCCAGGTTCTTCTGCGGTCGACTCTCGCTGGAACCCACTGTCTCAGGGGTTCTTTACCACTGGAAATCCTACATGCTGGGAATCCCTTTGCCACCCATGTAACTGCTCCTGACATTTAGATTCATAGCCCGAAGTCTACAGAAGCAGTATTTGAGTATGAGGCTAAAGAACAACCAGGTAGTGAGAAGGAGAAAGATTCAAAACAATATCAGGAAGTGTTCATGCAATGTTTAGTTTAAGTTCTCTGGCAGAGAATGCTCAGGGTGCTGAAGATTTAAGCTGATTGAACAGGAAACTCTGGGCTGTTTATGAACATACAGAATACACAGCTGGACCATGATGTATCCAAGCTGGTAGTGGTTGGATATCTAGTATCACCACAGTCTGCCTTGTTCTTCATAATTTTTAGCATCTTTATAATTTTTTTAGCATTTATTTTTGATCACTGATGGAAATATGATACAGAGCTGGATATAAGACATTGGGTTCAATGGATCTTTGGTCTGATCCAGTATGACTGCTTTTGTTTTTTCTCAATATTCAAAGTCAAGTTGTCCATTGAATTAGAAAACCTGAGACATTTCTGAATAGATAAAAATTCAGAAATCCTAATTCTGATAACTTTAATGACTGGTACTACAAAGGCCTGAGACCTAAATTCAGCACTGCTCCTGTGAAATTTTCTTGTGTTAGGAACTAAGTAAACAGAAGCACAAGTATGAAAAACCAGGAGGATAGAGCTCCAGCCCTGCTGAAGTGAGTGGCAGTTTTATCCTTGTTTTGTAGGGAGAAAGGATTTTATTTAGTGCTTTTATTTTCCATTTCTCACACTATATGAGCCAGGGGATACAGGATTGAAATAACAAGTCATGCCTTTGAGTTAGTACACAGAAGTATTTCTCCTTGTACTTGATGTTTTGAGTTTATGCTTGGAAAATATTTGGGTGTAAATTGCAATTAAAAATCTTCAAGTCTTGCTGAGACAAATTTACATAACTAGTATGCCTTGTCATATTGCAGGGCAGAAAAGTACTGCTTAGAAATAGGAAGTCTTTCTCATCTCTTACAGGTGGTAGTTTTTTCACAACTTCTGCTAGCATGTATGTTGGAGGATGGCAGATCTGAATGGCTATTTTGTTTAATTTCATATGATCTTTGGTTAAAACAGACTTCCTGAAAACATGCAAACACTTCTACCACATTAAAAAGTAAGTGAAAAATGTCAAAGTTACTGTTGTTTTATGGGTTGCCAAACTAAAAGTTATCATGTATACCCTGGTGTGTTTACAGCAATAATAATAAATATTTTCAACTCACAGTGTGCTTTTCATCTCAAACTGTCCAGGTGGTTTACAAATGACTACATGTATTGCTCTACATGGCAGTGAACTGCAGCCACAAGAGCTGCCTGATCATCTATATTGGTACTTTCTGGCAGTGGGGAAGATAATAAATGTGAACCTGTAGGAATTGTTTGGAAAAGCAGAATGTAAATGGAGATCTGAAATCTAGCCAAGCGGTGAACAGCAAAATGCAAAGAGTCAGATAGGATCAGGTATCAAGTTTCTGATATGCTTTGGTAATTCTTTGAGCAGCTGGATTAAATTTTAACTAGAGCTGGGAAGAAACTTTCCTTTTTGGAAAACCTGGAAACCCTTTTCACCCCTATGTAGTTACCTCTGCAGTTTTGCGGGGAGAGAGCAACCTGCTGCAACCAGCCAGTTAAGGGCCTTCTCTAAGCATGTGGCTTCTAAATTTATTTGATCATTTTACTCTGCTGAGTGACTGTCTTTATTCTTCCTGGGGCAATTGTTCACTTTGACCTAAATGAGCTTATCAAACTACTACAATTGTTTGAATTAGTATTAGTTGGGCCTTGGACAAGGTAAATCTGGTGTGCACAGCCATTGAATGGGCAGATAATTTTCTCTCTGGCAAAACTGGTCACAACACTAGTGAAGGAGATAAGAAATGAACAGCGTGACAGTAGCTTGGTGATCTAGGTTTTCTCCTGAGAAGTGAAATGCTAATGCTTCCTATGTGAGTTCACGGTCCAAGCCAGGGCGAGGAAGCAAGGCTGTCTTTACCTGTCTTTTTTTGGAAGAACATTTCTCCTCGAACTTAGAAACTTGACTGAAACTTCATAATTGTCATTGGTATCTTCCACAATTTTTCTTTATGAATAAATGTTTTATGGCTTAAGGAAAAAAATGGTGTCAGCAAATAATTAAATTTTTTTAAAAAAATCAAACCCTGATAGTTCCAAAATACTGGAACTGCCAGGGTTCCATATCTTTCATTGAGATAATGTTTAACTTTGTGCTTGCTAGATATAGTATGAATATGCCTTTGCTGTCTTAGAAGAGCATTAGTGCTTATGTGATCTATATAACCAATGACAGAAAAAATAATTCCTTAGAAACACTTTACAGCAGCTACATGATGGATTTCAGTAAACTGCCTGAGAATTCTTCATTACACTGGCTACCTTTATAGCGCTAACTCTTTTAAATTCCTGAGTTGCTTCCTACACTTTTGAGGTCAAAAAAAATTGCATGTGCAAGTGATGGAAATGTATGTAAGTAGTTATTGTTTCAGTTTTGAAAGGTCAAGAAACCTGGTAGACCAGGTTCTCCTTCCTGTTAAAAACCCTCACTACAAACAGCTGTTTTCCTAATGAACTTGTGTTATATTATTGAACGTCCAAATCATTAAAAGAAGTTAACCAAAATGCTCTATTTGACTGAGGCTTTTCATTAGGGTAGAAATAAGTGGAATTTAAATTAAATGCTAGAATTCAGTAGTGATTCTCTTCCATCCTTTGAAGAAAAGGAATTTAAAATTGCAGCCTTTCTATCTGACTTAAACTTTTGTTGAGAAACCAAGGTAGGGCTGAGGTTTGTACCTTAAACATGACCAGGTTTGCCATTATTTTGTAAATCTTTTGGTGTGCATGGGGCAAGCTTTTAGTAAACTGTGTCCCAGCTATTATTTTGATGGTAATCTTCTTGAAGGTTAGTGTTTCCACATAATTCCCATCCAGAACAATGCAAAAGCTGATGACTTTACATGGAATTTATTTTTATGCTTGAGAACATGACAAAATTGGAGCACTTCAGTAGCATGTTTCTAATTTTACATTAAAGGAAAAAAAAGAATTGCACAAATATATGTGTACTGGAATCATTAAGATGTTGACAGTGTTTTCTTGGATGCCTACTTATAAAACTTTGGCTTGCTGCTTCTGTGAAAACTTTACCAGCCTTGACTCTAAATTTTGTCTGTTCTTAGGATAGGTAGGGGTGATTTGCCTGCCTTTTTCAGTGGATTGCTTGCAAGCACTCTGACTCAACATTTCTAAACATAACTAGGTAAAGAAACTGCAGAGATGAGTTTACAAACCACGGAGGAGGAGGAACCACAAGAAGGAGGAAGAGTTCAGAAGACTGTTTTCTCTCTGTGTGTGCATGTATATTTTGCTCAGTTTATCATCATTACTGTTGTGTTCGGACGTTCTTCCTTACTGATAATCTCTTGTGTTCTGCAGCCATTTGGGTTTCTAGATATTTGCTGTTTGTATAAGTAACTGGTGTACTGTATTTTTGATTGACTCACTATATCTCGAATGATTAAAACACACTGCTTATATGTGAAGAACTGAAATTGGAGCACAATTTGCTGCAAGTCAGAAATCCCCATGAGGAAGAGGAGCAACAGAAACAGGTTGCAGTGTAGCAGGGAATACAAGGAGAGTCAGTGGGTAGATCACAGCAAAATCTAATGCTTCTTGGTTTTTTGAATGTGCTGCCTCCTACACACAGATTTGATAGCTACAGCTGGCTTATTGACTTGGTAGTCTCACAGTGACTGCTGGTTTCAATACCAAAGCCTCTAACCAGTTGTTAACTCTGAGCAGGCATGTAGATCATATGCCAGTGAGAGTGTTTGGGGGAGGAGAAAATGTTAGGTGCATGCCTCTTGGCTTTGGCTCCCCATGAGATATGTGAGGTTGGCTGTGTGTGCTGTCACAGGCACATACTCAAGGACAGCTAAGAGTAAGCTCAAGCGCTCTGCTTCCACAGGGGAGAGAAAGGCGGCTGCTGACAATACAAGCTAGCAGGATCATGACAGAGCCAAGTATCAGAAAGGAAGGAGTTAAAAAATGCCGGAGTGCTACGTTCAGTATTGATGGCTATAGCTTTACAATTGGTGAGCCTGATTTAATTCCTCTTATTTTCTTCATTGTCTCTCTTCTTCTTCTTTCCTCTCTTTCTTTTGAGCTCCAGTAAGTACAGGTAAAAGACAGCTGTTGACAGCTGCCTTTTGCCAATATATGTCTTTAAAATATATAGATGCCCTGCAATTTTTGCTTGGATTGGTTTTGCATCCTGTTTTCTGTATTTTTTTCTGCCCAAGAAAATTGACTTTGATATGCATCCCCTCTAGATACTTTTGCTGGGTTTTGGCACGAGTTCACCAAGATGTTTGCAGTACTTTTGTTTTGGAACCTTACCTCAGGAAATCTTGTGCTTCAGGATTGCAGATTTCCAACTTGCTACCTGCATTTCCTTCCTATGAGCCCAGAATGTCACCCTTGGGAGCCTTGGCTTTGTTTGAAATATTTGTTTACTTAGCTAGGGTTTCAAATTCTGTAACTTTTTTCATTTCTCAGTTCGCAGGTATCTATGTAATAGTTCTTGTTGCCTCTCAAAGACAGACAAGAAGCAAGAAGAAATGTGAGGAGATTAGGAATTTTAAGATGGGTTGCTGTAACTGTTTGAAGAGTACCATTTACTGGTTTTGTCTTCTGTCTGAGGGAAAAGTGTGGCTTCTCAAAGCAACAGGTGTTTTTCCAAGGGACTTGCCATATAAAAGTTGAAATTTGGGGATTCTCTGAGCAGAGTACTTTGCTACAATTGCATATCTCATTAGGGTACATATATATATATACCCCTTTACATATATATATAAATCCTAATAGAACTTAGAAATAAAGCAAATTTACATCCCATTTTAATTTTTAGATGAAATCCAAGTTAAAATATATTGACAACTTACTTGTAAAAATCAAAACAAATTCCTTTAAGAAGACAAGAGATTCCACTTCCTTGCTGTTGTGAAATCAGGACAGTTTTTCCTGCATGAGATTAGCATAACTGGGTCACAATTTCATCTAATAATGATTGATAAAAGCTTTTACTGGTGTGGGAGGAGGTACCTGTTTATTCCTCTACTTTATAGAGAACTTACTTTGCAATAATTAACATCATGTAAACATTAAGCTTGCAAAAAGAAAATGGGAGATGGAAATGTATGTTTCATTAAAATATGTAGTTAACTATCTGTTAGTGTTCATATGCCATTTTAAAGGTGAAACTGCCAGGCAAATGCTACTTTTCAAATTCTTCCTTTAATGGGAAGGTGGCAGTCCCTCCACAGGTTGTTGCAATATGCTCACTTTTGAACCCCCTGTCTTAATCTCTTCCACTCTCAGCATCCTTAGTAGTAGTGTTTTTTCATCAGTTTGTGTCAACCTGGAGGAGAAACTTTATTTTTATGTTCCAGAACAAACCAACAGGATTGCTGGGTTTGTTCTGCTGTCTTTATTGCTACTCATACTGATGAGACAACTAGACCAAATTTTGGATCAAATTATTCAGGTTTAGAATTGCAAGCTTTTTTCCTTCTTATCATAGGAGTTCCTGTGCTGTTTCTCTCTATTTGACACACACAATGTATTGATTCTGTGATCTATGCATTACATAACATTTATTTTTATATCTGGGCAAGTGCGCATAGGATTGAGTCATAGAACCGTAAAAACTTTGTAAACATGCTACCAGGACTGTGTGGTAGGCAGACTGAATGATTCATGTATTTGTTTATCTTTATACTGAAGAAAATTAATCCATCAAAGAGATCCCACAGCAACATTACTGTGTCAGTGATGAGCTTAAATGTATTTTTTCCATCAGATGAGACTTCTATGTTTTGGGTCCTGCTTATTTTTATGAAATTCTTGGGAAATGCTGAGCTGCTGCAACTGCTATTGTAGTGTCAGCTGGGAGAGAAGGCTAATACCCTTAAGGAACAGAGTAATATCAGATTGAGAGAAAGCAGCCTCCATTGGGTGCAAAGTAAATCTTAAAATTTTTGATGCAACATCTCCAAACTGTTGTCCAACTCTGCTCCAGACGGTGCTGGTGCCATCGTAGATGGAAAAAACACACTGGGAGTTTGGGTAGGTCCGTGATGAAATATCTGTATTATTAGAAGGGAAACATGGTAGAGAGAAGGATGTTTGGTCATTCCATTGCTTCTTTTGGTGGACTTGACAGTGTTTGGTTTGCAGTTGGTCTTGATCTTAAAAGTCTTTTCCAATCTAGATGATACTATGAAGAGAAAATATTTTGCATTGATTCACCTTTATACTAACTGCTAAGAAAGGATGTTCTTCACAGTGTTTTGAAAACGGATTATTGACAGTAAGACTTAATGAATATTTAAATGATAATTTCATGAAAGACCTGAGCCTACCATCAGACATGAGAGTATGAGGTCATGGAAAAAGACTGGTGCCAGATGAGCTCCTTGCTGATGGCTTGGAGTTACATACCCTCGTGTCTCTGGAGATGGCCAGCATCCATTCACAGAGCTCTTCTCAACTGCTCTAATTTTGACCTTGGTTGCTTACAGCACTTGTGTTGGGATAGGAGATGTAGGAATTCTGCGCTTCCTAAGGACTTCACAGATCCTTGCAGAAAAAAAGGATGTGCTGTAGCAGAAGGGCAAACGTATGACAATACTCAACAACTTTCTTCTGTATGAAGAAACAAGGTAGATCCTTTTCCTCTAGATACCACCTTTTGATAGAGACCCTGAGGAGTATTGAGATGCACTGGCCCACTGAGGATTTTGGATATTCAGTTGTTATGGACTTTTTGCACTGGTGGTGTGATGTAAAGGGTCTCTAGCAGAGCCACAGTGTGAGCCATTTAGTGGGACGGTTCATGCATTTAGTTTGCTCTAGAAAGTTCAGTCAATCTCAGATGAAGGCTTCAAGATCTTTATTTGTGGTGGTCTATGTAAGCAAATTTCAGAGTACATGAAGTTTTGTATACACATGTACCAGTTTAAATGAGACAGTGTTTTTGCTGAGGATGAGTTATGAGAAAAGACCCAAACTCCTCCTTCTAAGCAATTATAAATCCGAAATTAAGAGGCTCCGATTGAAGGAAAAAAATTATGGAAAAGGAAAAATAACAACCTTTTATTAAAAGGTATGTGTGTATTGGCAGAAACAATGAAAAAAACCAAGTAAAACAACCAAACAGTACTCCTATAGCCACAGATAATCCCCTTCAAAACAAACCAATAAACAAGCAAAGGAAAAAAAGTAAACAGTTCAGTTTGCGCCCTTTGGTGCGATTCTAACCACAGTCAACAGGGGGCACCGTTGGGTCACCAGAGATGCAGGGCTTGTAGTGTCCTGTGCCAGTCACGACATGGCGCTGTTGGATCACTGGAGATGCAGAGCCTGCAGTTCTTTATGCCGGTCAGCAGGGGGCGCTGTGGAATCACTGGTGGTCACCACGTGGGGGGGCAACACCCTCCGGGGTGTGTTGGAGAAGCCAAAAAAATGGGTTTCCCTCCCCTTTTCACACACTGGGAAAGGGGAGAGGGAGAGGGGGAGGGGAAACAACAACAAAAAGGAAGTCCTCTCAATGAAAAAAAAAACAAACCCAAACTCACTGTGTTCGGCTGGTCAATTTGTGTGGCACAGTCCTCTCTCTCCCCTTGATGTGCACAAGACCACCGCCAGGAAAAAACAAACGGGAATGGGGAAAGGGAAAAAAAAACTTCCAGAAAATACAATTCCTCTCTGATGAGGAAAAAAAAAAAAATCCAAGCAGAGCAAACAGGCTGAGGGCAGAGAGAACCACCAAGCTTCCACGCAGACCTGTGTCCAGCCACAGCCAGGACACCAAAAAACCTCCTCCCCCCGTTTCCCTGGAGAGGAAAGAAAAAAGTAATTAGGAGCCCTTCATCTCCCCCATTTCCTAGGAGACTAAGTTCTAAGCGATTAAGCAGAGAGCCAGTTCTTTTGTGTCTCTTAAGGTCTCTCTTAATAGCTCTGCACGCAGTGGGCAGGGGGAAGGGAAAGATTCCTACTTAGTTTCTAGGAACCAGTAAAACCATGACAACACAAGATACTATATTTGAGTTCTTGTTTGACTTTGGCTAAATTTCTTCACTAAAGCGTAACAGAAAGGAAGCTGTGTTAATGCATTTTTTCTTTTCCTGTGCATTGTCTCATCCCTACAGTGCAAATAACTTACTAAAGGTAAGCTACATCCATTGGCTTTAAATCTGGGAAAATGACCAATGCAAATATTAATAAAAAGTTATTTTCTTTCTGCATTTATCACATTTCTATGGCTAAGAATCCTTGTGATTACATCCCATAGCTTTATGCATGCAAAGTTGGAAGTGTGGTGCAGGGAATGTTTCAGTAATTACTGAACAGATGCATTTAATGAAGTCTCTACTGGATTCCTAGCTTGTGAGTAGAACAGCTTATGAGTGGAACAGCTGGAAAAACATGACAACAGTTGCTCAGATCATTGTGTGACATCACATCCTCCCTTTTGTTGTCATAGCAGCAGCAATCAATTTTCCTTCGGAAGACTGCAAACATCATCTTTCCATTAAATGGCAGTACATGGTGTTTAGTCTCTTGCTGCTGCATGATGCTATGTCTGTTGATTTAGTAACCTTTCCAACCACCCTACTCCCCCTTCTCACAGTCGTGCAGAGCGATGAGACCTGTCAAATTTATTGGGAAAGGGGAGGGAGTAGATAGCTTGCTCAGCTAGTACCACTTAATTCAGTTACAACTCCAAGTGCCTCTTCTACGTAAAGTAGATTTACAGTCATTGGAGATGAGGAGATGCACAGCTTGTAGTGTCCTGTGCCAGTCACCAGGTGGCACTGTTGGATAACTGGAGATGGCCACGTGAGGGTACCACCCTCCGGGGTGTGTTGGAGAAACCAAAAAAAATGGGTTTCCCTCCCTTTCCCACACACTGGAAAAGGGGAGTGGGACAGGGGGAAGAGAAACAACAAGAAAAAAAAATCCTCCCCAATGGAAAGAAAACAGACTCACTCTGTTCGGCTGGTTGAAATCGTGCAGGACAGTCCTCTCTCTCCCCCTGATGTGTCCAAGGACCTGATTGCACATAGTGGGTGATACAAGAAGATGGAGAAATCCAGTGCATACCTCAAGGAGATACTATCTTAGGGTGAACAGGCCATAACTCTGTATCTGTATTTATACCTATATATTTGTGAATATGTACATAGTTTAGAATAATGTATGTATGTATGGAGTTCAAAAAGTTTAATTTGATAGAGTATGGTGGCATGGGAAAGGAAAAAATTAGGGGTGGATAATGTCATGGTTTAGCTGGTTCTTGGAAACCAGGCAGGAATTTTTTCTCTTCAACCCTGCCCACTGCGTGCAGAGCTATTACATGGGCACTTAAGAGACACAAAAGAAATGGCTTGCTGGCTAATTGCTCAGAACTTAGTCTCCTAGGAAAGGGGGGAGATGAGGGCCTCCTCTTTACTTTTTTCTCTTGTTTCCTGGGAAATGGGGAGGAGGAATTTTGTGCTGGCTGTGGCTGGAACACAGGTCGGAGTGGAAGCTTGGTGGTTCCTGTTGTTCTCGACCTGCTTGCCAGCTACAGACCCTGCTCGGATTTTTTCATCACAGAGGAGCTGGTTTTTTTTTTCTTGAAGTTTTTCCCCTTCCCCGTTCGTTTTTTTCCCTGGCAGTGGTCCCTGTGCACATTAGGGGGAGAGAGAGGACTGTGCTGCATGATTTCAACCAGCCGAACAGAGTGAGTCTGTTTTCTTCCCATTGGGGAGGATTTTTTTTCTTTTTTTTCTTTCCCTTCCCTCTCTCCCTCTCCCCTTTCCCAGTGTGTGGGAAAGGGAGGGAAACCCCTTTTTTTTTTGGTTTCTCCAACACGCCCCAGAGGGTAGTACCCCCCACGTGGCCATCTCCGGTGATCCAACAGCGCCACCTGGTGATTGGCACAGGACACTACAAGCTCTGCATATCTGGTGACCCAATGGTGTCCCCTGTTGACTGTGGTTAGAATTGCACTAAAGGGCGCAAACAGAACTGTTTACCTTTTTTCCTTTACTTGTTTATTGGTTTGTTTTGAAGGGGATTATCTGTGGGTATAGGAGTATTGTTTGGTTGTTTTACTTGGTTTTTTTCATTGTTCCTGCCAATACACACATACTTTTTAATAAAGGCTGTTATTTTTCCTTTTCCATAATTTTTTTTCCTTCAATCGGAGCCTCTTAATTTCGGATTTATAATTGCCTAGAGGGAGGAGCTTGGGTCTTTTCTCATAATTCATCCTCAGCAAAACACCTGTGTCTCATTTAAACTGGGACACTAAGGCATTCTTTGATCACTAAAATTTTGGGACACAGGATGAACAAAACAGTAAGTGAAAAACAGACATAGCTGCAGAAGGTGGCAGATATTAATAGAAGCACAAGGATAAAGTGGTCAGGATGAGCCACAGACATTTTATGCCACTTATGTTACAAAACATGCAGTTGGGCTTCCTCAATGAGAGACTTTATTTAAAAAAACTCAAAACCTACAACAGCAACCAATCAAACAAAAAATCTGAAAAAGGAAAAGTTGGAAATGATAATGTTAAATATTTTTTAAAAAACAGCATGAGAAGATTATGTAAAAAAGCATGGCAAAATCAAATAAAATCAGTGAACTAAATGAGAGGCATTTTGAAATCAGTCATGCATTTTCATGTGATTAATCCCTTTACAATAAGTGAGAGTACTTACTGTAGCAATGATATTAATATAATAAGTAATGAGTCCTTAGGACTCAGCAAGCACCAGCGTGGTGCGAAAGGAGTGC
>JAYRBT010000392.1:0-12879 GCA_036023395.1 Myiotriccus ornatus | reverse complement strand
TGCCGTTGGCAGCATCCTCAGCTGTGACGGAGTGCCCATCAACTCCGGGGGCTTTGACCTCTCCTGCATCACCAGCTGCTACCCTTGCAGGTGTGGGCCCTGCTAAAGCTGCTGGCAACTTCCTTGGGCAAGAACCTCCAAGACCTCAGAACATGGTGCTGGACAAGAGATAGAGCTTTAGACCTTTGTATTTAGAACATCTCTTCATCTCTGGCTTCCTCTGTAAAGGGTGGCAGGAATCATCCAGCCTGCAATGCCCATTGTCTATTTTCTGTTTTCCACCCTCCTCTCTCTTTTTCCTTTGCTGTCTGTGTCTCCCTAGGCCAGCCAAGGGGGACCTGTCTCCCTCCCTCACTCTGCAAGGCAGGCAGATGGACACCCTACATGAGCTCCACTGCACCTTAGTGTCTGCTGCTGGTGCTCTGGGTGAGCTTCTCTTCTTTAACCTCAATAAAGTTGCTTTGCATCCAAGCCTGGGCCTCTGAGTCCTCCTTTGTTCTGTGGCAACTCTCCAGTCTGCTCTGTGAGAGAAAGGTTTCCTTTTGGAGGGGATTAGCTTGGGGTAAAGGGGGCCCTTCCTCATTGCCAGAGGAAGGAGGTGATAAGGACTCACTTCACTCGGTCATATTTTGTGCCCTGTCCCTTGGTGGTGAAGGAGATCTTCCTGCCTTCTCCACAACCAATGACCACCAGTCCTTGCAGCCTTTCTGCATCTCTTCCCAGGTGGGCCTGGAGCACTGCACCCTGGGACACGTTCTGTGAGTGGGGAGCCACCCAAGCACTGCTGACTTTGAGTGAGGAGCCCATGGCTGCAGAAGGTCAGTGGATGAGGTCAGCAGCCCCTTTGGCTCCTGGGCAACAGATCTCTCATGAGCTTTTTCTAGAGTAGAAGGTTCAAACAGATGATGCCTCCAAAGAGTGGCAGGAGTGGGGAGACTATAATATGTGGGGGAAATCCACAGTCTCACCTCTGGCTTCCCCTCTCCTCTGTTACCTGGTCTGGGGTCCATGGCCAGCACACGTGGGCACAGGTCAGTGTACCTCGTAGCAGCTGGCAGGGCCCTGGTGCTCTCCACATACCCAGGGCTGAGGTAATTCCCGAGTTAGGACTGGTATCAGTCTCAAAATGGAGTCCCCATTCCTGGTGAATACAACACCCCCAAGGGGCTCTGCGGCTCCCAGAGTGTCCAAAGACCCCGTGGATGTTCTGTGGCACTTTGTCTCCTTCAAACCTGAGGCAGATATTTGGTCCTTTAAATAGGTACCACTGCCAGATGCCAGCTGTGTTCTGGAACAGGTCTTTGCAAGAGCAGTCACTCCTTCCATTCCCACTTGCCTGAGCAGCCAGGGATCGGGTTTGGAAACCTGAACCTGATGGAATTAAACCTGGCTGAGGTACTCAATGACTCCCTTTTTGCCTGATCTTCACTGAGAAGTGCTCCAGCTACACCACCTGACTTGCAGAAGGCAAAGGCAGGGACTGGCACAGTTTACCCAGAGAATCTGTAGCTCCTCCATCCCTGGAAGAGTTCAAGGCCTGGTTGAACAGGGCTTCGAGCAACCTGAAACAGTGGAAGGTGTCCCTGCCCATGGCAGGGAGTGGAATGAGATGATCACTAAGGTCCCTCCAACCCAAGCCGTTCTGGGATTCCAGATTTTTTTCTAGGATTTTCTACGATTCTTGGATTCATTAACGACTTGGGCACAGGACTTGAAGGGACACTGAGCAAGTTTGCCAGTGACAGTAAATTGAGAGGAGCTGTCAATTCCCTCGAAGGCTCGGAAGCCCCACAGAGAGACCTCGACAAATGAGAGGGCTGGGCAATCACCGACAGGTTGGGAATGAGAGGCTGGAGAGCAGTGCCGGGAAAGGACCCTTGGGGGGCCTGGTGGGTGGCCAGTTGGCCATGAGACATCAGTGCCCTGGCAGCCAAGAGGGCCAACCCTGTCCTGGGGGCATCAGGGAGGGGATTGTCCCACTCTGCTCTGCCCTGGGGCAGCCTCACCTGCAGGATTGGGGCAGTTTGGGGAGACACAATATAAAAAAGAGCCATTAGAGATTGTCTAAAGGAGGGCAACAAGGATGGGGAACGGCCTTGAGGGGAAGGCGTGTGAGGACATTGAGGGTACTTGGTGTGTTCAGCTGGAGCAGAGGAGACTGAGGGGAGACCTCATTGGGGTCTTCAATGTTGTCACGAGGGGCAGCAGAGGGGCAGGTACCAATCTCTTCACTCTTGTGGCCTTGACAGGAGTCAAGGAAGTGGCTGGAGCTGAGTCAGGAGAGGTTTAAATTGGATAGCAGGAAAATGTTTTTCACCCAGAGGGTGGTTGGGCACTGGAACCAGCTCCCCAGGGCAGTGGTCACAGCAACAAGCCTGTCTGAGCTCAAGAAGCATTCGAACAACGCTCTCAGGGACAGGGTGGGATTGCTGAGGGATCCTGTGCAGAGCCAGGGACTTGATGTCCTTATGGGTCCCTTCCAACTCAGCATATTCCATGGTTCTGTGATTCTGTGTCCTTTGGGGGGTTCGACCTTGGCTGGCTGCCAGATGTGTATTACTGCTGATTTAAAATAATCAGTGCCCTGGGTGATTCACCAGTACCAGGTCATCTCCATCTCCTCATCCTGCCTGCAACACCAAAGCACTTTTTCACCAAAGCTCACATACTGACAGGATCTGCAGCAACATAACACGGGGCAGATCTGTGCCACCAGCGTAGGAGACCTCTCCCCATGCTTAACTTTGCTGGTGGAAGTTTTAGGCTGGGTGGAAGGAAGGCACAGTCCCAGAGTGTGTACTCAGGGACCCAGGAGCTACCCAAGATGATGGGGAATTGGAAGGGGGCTTAATGTTCTCATACTGGGTTCCTTGAGTCCCTCAGGCCTCTGGAGGTGTCCTGGTCTCAGCACACAAGGAACATGCTCTACAGACCAGTCTCTGGATGCTCTGACCAACAGGAAAGCAGGGAGCTGGGGCCCAGCACAGCTTTCCTCTGGGGAAACCCTGCCAGGAGGTGCCAGGCTTTTTTTCACAGTGGGATTGACACTGGTGCATGCTGAGAACAACATTCCTGTTGGTGTGTGAGAGTCAGGAAACCAGCTGGCAGCCTCAAGAGCAGAGCTTCTGGAAACAACCCAGTGGGGAAGGTGAAGGAAGTGAGGAAGGGAGAATATTTGTTCTGAAACATTCCCTCTCTGGATCTTCCTTCTCTGGCAGTGAATCATTTTGGTTCCTCAGCCAACAGCCCGCTGAACCTTTTCAAAGAGGACACCCTAAGGGGGGATCCTGCAGATGACCATGTGGAAGAATCACCCCCTGAGCTTTCATTCTGCAGACACAAATTTCCAGCTGAAATGTAGACAATGAAGTGCAGAAGATGGGAGCACGTTAACTAAGCAGGTTAGTGCAGACCCTCTGCACTTCTCAGTGAGCATCTACCTTCCCACCCCTCTCAGGAACAAAACATCTCATTTCTTCAGGTGCCTCATTCTCTTTGCCTCTTTCTGATTCTCCGTATTCTGTCCCTCCTTCTGACACACCCCAATTTCCTACAAATACAAAGCCCTGCCCGTCATTCCAGAAGGCTTCACTGCTAACACGGGCACTTCCACTCCCTCAGAAAGGAAAACTCAGCTAAAACTTCTCTGCATTTCCATGTCTAACAAAATTAGCAAGGTTTGTGTTTGTCTTATCTTTTAGTAAAATCCTGACACTTACAGTGTAATTTAATAGGGCATGGCCCCAAGGATTTTGTGTTTGAACTGAAGGAATTATATTTATTCCAATTAAGAGGAAAAATGAGACTACAGAATTGTTAAGGTTGGAGAAGACCTTTAAGATAAGTCCATGTTGGGGGTGTGATGCCATCGTCATTGCCATGGATATCTATTGCTATTACATTGCAATAAATGGGTCCTACATCTCTTAGTGGGGCTGTGCTGACATTTAAATGCTGATAATTAATTGTCAGTTGCCATCTCCCATCCAGTTTTTGAACTGGCTGGAACAGTGAATTACATGGGGAGAGCGTTCTGGAGGTAATTTGTCATTTTTCCAAATTAGCATTGACTCCCAAAGTTCCTTCTCATGCTGCAGCAGCAGTTGTGTGCTGTGGTGCATACAGGGAGTGCAGGTGCTTCTTGGAGAACACAAACTGTAGCCTCTCAGTTTTTATCAGGTCAACACCTGAACCAAAGGACCACACAGTGTCACGGGCAGGAGCCAGGTTCAGTTCTTCAGAACATCAAAGCCCCAAATGTTTTCACTGTGATCTTTAACTGCAGCTTCTCACCCCGGAGCCATAAATGAACCCGGGTGGTTTGGCACTGAGCTCCTGCTCTGTTCCCTCCTGTGGTTTTAACTCTTTGCAGTCCAGGTTGTACACTCACCTTCTCAGCTGTGCAAATATTGATATTGGTGCTCCCATATTGATCAGAAATGTCATTAATTGTTGATGAGCACTGACTGGAATCAAAATATACAAGCCATTATAATCTATTCATTGATAGGCTTCCACTCAGCTGACCAACAGGCCCAGTTACCCTCCAGGCATTATTTGGTCTTTGATCCTGAATTTTGGAAAGAGCAAGAGTTATCATCCCCTCCTGGAGCCGGTGATGGGACGAATGACTGGAGTATTTTGTCTCTGATTGCTGTTGCTGTGACTCTGACCCATATTAATCACTCTGGATGGCCCCAGCAGGCTGTCTCAGAATTGCAAGTCTTGGAATGCCCAATGGTAATGCTTAATTATATAACTCTCTCCACCTCTGAGTTCTGTGTGGACATTCAACAGGTCCTGGTTCCCAGGAACTGTGAATTTGCCTGACATTACAACGTATGTTTTTGGTTTCACCAGGTAGATCACTCCATCCCACCTCTCGCCCGTGATTTTTGGTGTCATATGTTCATGGGTCCCAGGTGGGGAGATTTCTGGGCATTAGGGCTTCTTCCTGATCCTCAGCAACTTTCCTTACAGTCAACAGGGTGTTAAAATCTGTGTCTCTTTAAAATTTCACCTCTTTTTATGAAGAGATAAGGTTTGAGTATGGCAGGGGCTCCCTTAACAAACAGGTTTAGCATGTCATGGTTTACAGGAGCCAGAAGAGGAACATTCAGAGGGCTGTGCTCGTGCATGGCCTGGCTCCAGGCAGCTTTTGTAACACTGTGGAGAGCTCATTCAAGGATCTCATGGGTATCAACAGAGACTCTCCTCTCTCGCACCCAGCTCTCCTTTCCAACACACTCTGGGGGAGCATCTTCCCTCAGTTTGCCTCGTGACTCACAAGTCCATGGTCCTCCCTCCTCTTCCTCAGTTAAAGGTGTCTTATGTACAGGAAAAATACTGACTCCAGTCTAGCCCCCTTCCACCAGAGAATTGTGAGGTCAGATTTCATCTCCTGATTCCTCAGGGTAAACATGAGAGGATTCAACAGGGGCACTTTGTGGTGCCCAGGTCAGCAGCCAGCTCTGTCCTCAGGTACATGAGGCCACAGCATGCAATAGATGGTCACAGAGGGAGCTCAGGGAGTGAGTCCTGGACCTGCACAGGCAGAGGGAACCGCTTTTTGGGGCCCCTGTGTTAGGATGACGTGGATTTCTTCTCACCAGCTCTATGGCCACATGCAGAGCCAATGGAAGGACACGTAGCTCTGATGACCAGAGCTCAGCACATATTCTTATTTTCGGGTGGGATTTGCTGGTGAGTCTGCAGAACTTCTCCCACCTTGCAGAATAGGAGATATCATACACCCACAGCTAAGCAGCAACACAATCCAGTGTACCCTTGCCCTGCCATCACTGGCCTTCAGAGCTCAGAAACTGTGAGAAGAGCTAAACATCCACTGCCAGGTGGGGGACAGAAACCTGACTTGGCTATTAGTTCGCCTCAGAAGGAAGATTAAAATGATGTGGTTCATCTGTCATCAGCTTGACTGGTTTGGCTTCATGCAAATGGCACCTGCAGTTCCACAAATTAGGCAGTGAAACAAAGGGGCCACTGGGAGGGGGCTGGGGGACCGTGAGCACTGTACCCTGACAGGATGGCAGTGCAGCCTGGAATACCCGGACATTCTAAGTGAAAACTAAACTTCTCCAAGGAATTTCTGTCCCAGAAAGGACTTGGATCCAACAGTTCTTACATCTCAGTGAGTATCAGCTTAATTTCTCAGAAACATACTATTGAATAAAATTGCTGCCTCTCTATCCTTACGAGACTGAATATTTCATACTAAGTTAAGATTTAAAGTGTGGGATGGGGGGGAATCAATAGACTGATATTAAGGGACTATCACCAGAGTCTTCCACAGTCATAGCCAACAGCTGTTCTGTTCCTTTGTCTACACTAAATGTCACCAGGAATGGAAATGGATTATGTTTCCATAGGAGACAACACAATCATGGAATTACGGGATCACAGAACAGCTTGCGTTGGAAAGGATGCTCGCTGAAGTTACTCTTTGGGTGCCTCTCTCAGTCACGTGTCCTCATGTGTGGTTTAAGTCTCTGTCTCAAGCATCATGTTCTCAGATGCAGTTGGGATCTGTGGCTCAGTCGTGGGTGGTTTGGGTCCCTGCCTTAACCACAGTCCTCTGCCAGAACCAAATCATGACAGAACTGAGTCATGGCTCTTACAGGCACAGGTCAAACCCCAACAAGGTGCCAAGAGCTGCTGGTTTTCACTAGGGCAGGATTTCACTGTTCAAGTGTAAAATCCCAGGCTATGGGAGGTGATAACTGCTCTGGGCACTTGCCCAAACCCTTTCACACACCCTGTCACCCAGGCACTGCCACCTCAGGGCAACTTTCACTCTTGCCTCGCCCAAAAGTTGTCTCCTCTCACACCAGGATGACACTGGATTGCACAAACCTGACAATAAGCCAAAGGTGTTAATTAGCACAGCTGTTGATTAAGTAGCATAGTTCGTGAGAGCCTAAATAAGAACTTGAGGAGCCTGCAAAACAAAAGAACCTGTTTCACTCACAGATGGAAGAGGGATGTGTGTTCCCTCATCCTCCCCACTAGACAGCTTCCCCAGCAAGGGTGTCACTGCCAGGGCAAAGCACCCTGTTCTATCAGTGTTCTCAAGATCATTTTAGATGTCAGAGCATCTATCACAGGTTTGACTCACAACAATTTCAATAAAGATCTGAGCTGTGCACAAGGCAAATAATCTGGAGCCCTTACTCAGGCCAGTGATGAGAGGTATTATTGCAGGTCATACAGAGGTTGTCATCTGGTGGAGGTGGTGATGGATCACCCCTGGGAAGTGCATTGGTGAAAGAAAGAACTGAGGTGAATGCCTTTGATATACCACAAGTATCTTTACCATCCCACTGGAGACATCTGCAAGGGGTCAGTCTCATAAACCTCCCTTTCATGTTATAAAGGAGCAGAAACAGTGTTCCAGGATGCAGCCTGTCTGAGCTAATTGAGACTTTTTGAGACCTTTATTTAGGGATATAAATTCTAAATAGGGAGGAATTGATTCCCCTGACCTCCAGAGCAGGTGTCTTCACCTGAGATATTTATCTTTGTTCCACAGGTCATCAGTGGAGAGAAATGGGCAATTTCAGACCTTAGTTCACCTCCTCCAAAAGTTCCTGTACAGGTCAGCTGAGCCAAGCTTTAGACAGATCAATTTTTCTCCCAGTGGTGCTCAAGGGAGCTTAAATAGGTAAGGTAAAGGGAGGTAAATATTCCATCTCTCATGAAGGCACCTTGATCCACTGAATTTGCAACATCAGAACGTCCTGACTTTACCAGAAACTAAAAGGCAAAGGCTCAGGCAAAAGGAGAGGGAAAGAAATGCCACTGTCTTGAGAGCTGATTAAAATCCTCCTGTTTACCAGCTCCTGTGCCAATAAAAACAAACAAACCAACAAAACTGGAAAAGCTCCCTAATTAGCCACAAGGGAATGCCTTCCAATTCTTAATGAGTGGTGGAAAACATTCCACACTTCAGTAGGGGCAGGGCCACGTGACTCCTTTAGGCCTCCTAGGGGGGATCACACACAGGTTTTTTAAATCATAGAAGGCAAAACCTGATCAGCAGGAGCTTTGAGTCTTTTTCAGATGCTTCTGTAGAAAAGCTGTCCCTCTGGGAACTGTAGATGGACCAGTGTGTGCCAAGGGGACCCACTTCTGCCTAACATCTCCTTGAGAGATGCACAGATCCAATACCAGTGCTACACCCAAGGAAAGGATGATTAAAGAGGTAGGTAACGCGTGCCATTGATTCCTTACGAGCTTTACAGATGAGCTTCTGCTTGTGCTCTTTGCAGCCAAGATCTGGTCTTGTCCCAGCTAAAGAAATGCATCTAAAGGAAGCAACCCAGGTCAGAGTAACTACACGGACGTCTACAACCTCGAGTCAGATGAGATGGGTCAGCTGCTCTAGTGGGGCCTCTTGTGATTTCTTACATTTTTCCAGGTTTCCAAGGGCTTGGTACTCCTTCAGGGTCCCAACACAGTTGCTTCTACAGTGTTCATTAAGTTCTATCCTCATTTAAGTTCAGAAAACAGTCCTTACACCACTCACACATGGAGAGTGAAGTCATACTGAAGGGCAGTTAAGGAAGATTTAATCAGAAAACAGGACAGAGTGCAGTGATCAGAGCAGGGCTCAGTTAGACAAGAACTCTCTGGCAGCTGCTTACATCTCACAAGGCCCCTTTTAGAGCTCCACATCTATTTCTCGTTCCGTTTCCCTACACATTCCTTAGTCATTTCTCCTTAGGCCCATGAGCCCTTCTTGAGTTGATCTCCCCAACTCCCTGTTTTGCAGCTTGGCCCTGTAGAGTTCTTGCTTGTCTGGGCAGCCCACAGAGCTCATCTTCCCTGGCAGCTGCAAGGCAAGGACAGGCAGGGCTTGGAATGATCTTCACCTGGTGAGGAGACCCATCCCCTTGGAAAGGTACCAGGGAGCAGGGAGAGAAATCACACTGCACCTGAGGAAGGAGGATGGAAGTTGCTGTTTAGCAGTCATTGTCTTTGATCCTCTGGGGGTAACAGTGGGAGGAATCCCAAACTCCCCAGAGCAGAGATTTTCAGGCTACCTGCTGCAGTTCCATTACCACCGAGGTGAGAGTTTGACTAACCCTGTGCCCTGAACAGAGAAAATCAGTCACACCTCTCTCTGGCCTTGTTCCTGGTGGTCCAAAACAGCTCCTATGAGGGTTTTTCAGGCTCTTCATGGGCAGGCGGGAGCTCAGGCCTCTGTGACAGAAGGTATCTCCTGGTTTTATGGTCTGAGGTGTGCTAGCCTGCCTAGAATTTGTCCCCAGATTAACCAGGTCTAGTGAGCATGGAAGGAACACAGAGACACCAGGTGATGCCTGTATCTCACACACCTTAATGTGACAGCAGACAAGGGATGATCTGTTGCACTTGAAAATGTTTTTGTCTGGGAACACAGGCCTAAGATGTGAGCCCAAGTGAGTTAAGTCATGAATCTTACCCATGTTTTCAGTGGCAACCTGGGTGCTGTGCCTGCAAAAGGAACACTTCTTTGCACCAACGAGTGTCTTGGCAGGAAAACATCAGCCCAATTCAGAATCTGTGAAAGGGCACACGGGTAGGACTAACACAGTCCCAAATATGACTTCTCAGTATTCTGTTTAAAAATGGTACCTCCCTGCAGAGAGTACAGAACATTTGCCATCACCCAGTGACCAGCACTGTGTCCCCCATGCTGAGTACTGCAAAGAGTCACGTAACCTCCCCTGTCACCGTCACTACCCCTGAGAGGGGAGAGCGAGCTGGCAGAACAAAGCTGAGAGTTGTTGGGGGACATCTCTCAACTGAAATAACTTCTTGGACAACACTTCATTGTAATGTGCTCAACAACTGCAGTGTGGGAAGCGACAGATAGGGTGTCTAATTTCCATTTAAAACTATGTTTTAAAACTAAGACTAGTGCAGGACCAGAATTAGAGGATAAGCCCAGCTTTTTAGCCATCTGTTCTAACCCTTGTGCCTCTCACTTCTCTTCCTTCATGGCAAACCTCCCCTGCCACACCTGCTTTAGAGATCTCCTCTCTTTACATGCCTGACTGCAAAGATTCTGTTGCATGACTTTGTCCAGTATTTCCCATCCTTGCCCAGTGATCCTCGTTCATCACAGATAGTTGTCTGGCAACCAGAACCAAAGCTCTGCCTGCAACACAAAGCAAGCAGCCAGGTGTTCCTCCACTGGAGGACTTCTTTCCTACTCAAGCCTTTCCTGTTTGGGCCCTCATGCCCTTGGATCTCCCCACAGCTCTGCAGTCACTCTGGAAACACTCGGGGCATTATCACCGGAGCCCACATCAAAGAGCAGAAAATGGCAACACTCCAAAGGCAGGACAAGCTCAGCAGCCCTTCTGCAACACGTTGCATCTGCCCTCTGGCAAACAAGAAACCTCCTGAGACATCAGGTCGGGTCAGTAGGCTGCTGCTTAAGATTCCTGAGAGAGGGAGTCTCCTGAAGGTGTCAGAGATGTTTTCTCCTTGAGGAAGGAAAAATGATTCAAGCACAGTTCCCTCTGATGAATCCCCAGTGTTGTTTTGTCCTCACCAGTTTGCAGGTGACAGCAGCTGTTCTGAGTTAAAGCCCACAGGTGGAGCAGGAGCCTTTTGTCTCCTGCCCAAACTCCCCACCTTCCAGCCTTCCTCACCCTGACACCTCCCTGGGCTGCCTGCTTGGCCATGGTCTCCACCTGCCCTGCCCTGCTCTGTGTCCCCAAGGACACAGGAACCAACACCCAGCACTGGAAGCAGATCCACTCCAGGTTTCCCTGCACAAGGAGGGCAGGATTTCCTGGCATGTCCCCCTTGTCCCAAAGATAATGCTCTTTAGAGCTTCTCAACACTGAGGAGGGAAGAGGCAGCCTTGCCTGCAGGGCCAGGCAGTGCTGAAGAACACCAGCCATGGGGTGATCACCACATCCTGTGGTGATGAGAGCCAGGTACCTACAGACTTTCTCAAGCTCATGGACAGGGCGTTGCACACAAATTTGACCATGATGTGCATTCAAAGAAATGGATCACACCCCGAGTGCACCCAGCAAGCAAAAATGCCCACACATGACCACCTGTGCATTCAACAAGCACAACCCTGGCAGGGCTGGAGCACCCCAAGGCACCGCAAGGCCCCAAACATGGATTGGCTGAGGATCCTCAGTCGTGGCCTAAGGAGTGGAGGAAGCCAAGCAGCTTCTGAGAGATCTCTGCCAAGGCTGGTGTTAGAAGAAATGTTGAAACTTGGCAGTGCAGTCCACCTGCCTGGAAGAGAAAGAGCAGCAGCAATCAGACAGGGCTGGGAGGGGGAGAAGGGAAAGGACGTGGTTTGTTCTCACACATGGGAGCCACTGGGTGTCTGAGCAAGGACTGCAGGGCTGAGAGGAGCTGGGTCTTTTGTGTCAATGGGGCTGAAAAACCGTCCCAGCAGTGGCCCAGGTCCCAGGGCATTGACAAGAGTCAGGTGCCAGTCCTGTGCAACAGAGCACTGGGGACAGGGGGGACTCTGAGAACCTGACAAACTCACACCCCAGTAGAGAAGCCCTTCAGTCCTTCAGCCTCAGGACCACCCTTGGGGGAATTCTCTGGCCTGCCTTTCTGCCCTTAGCACTCCAAGGTGAGGGCACCTCTTGTGAAAGAGCAGCTCTGCAGGTAGAGCAGCAGTTCTCCTCACACATGGCAAGCCCTGTTTGTCTGCTCAGGGACTGCAGGGCTGAGAGGAGCTTGGCTTTGCCTGCCCAGCCAGCTGGCCTGCCAGCACCCCATGGGACTGTGCCAAGCAGAGACTCCAGCCTGCAAGGGAGCACTCCAAGACTTTGGACACGGTTTATGGCACCAGTGACATCTCCCACAGTGGAAATTTGGAATTCTCAGCAGCCATCAAAGGAAATATCCATGAGGGGAATGAACGTAAACCCAGCAGCCAAAAGTTCACAATGCAGGAATCTGAAGCACAGGCCATATAATTAGCTGGAGTGTTTTGCAGCTCATTTCAAGAAATTATTACTTCCAGGAGAGAAAACCTCGAGGCCTGGAGCAGTGAAGGACCAGGCCAAGTATTAAACTCTCCCATCTCTTCAGTCCTCTTTTCCTCATTCGGAAACAGGTGAGGTGGAAACGCTGTTCTCTTCCTTCAGAATGTGGTCTTGCTGAATGGATCCTGTGCTGTGGGCTAGAGAGAAGAGTTCCTGGGTGGGGTTGTTATTTGTAGAGCCCTTGGGACCTGAAGGCAAGCATTATATGTGCCTTCCTGCATAGCACCTGACAGAAATAAATGGGCCTACTGCAAGAGCCGCCTGTGCCATCCCACAGCAGGAAAGCAGCTCTGCTGGCCGTGACTCTGCTCTCACAGAGGAGCTGCCCTGGCTCTGGCAGTTGGAGGCTCCTGGTGCTGGAAAAGCCTCTTCTGGAGCTGGGGAGTCTGGGGCCCAGCAGAGGCGGCTGATTGTTTCCTCGAGCTGGGCACAGCGAGTGCTTTACCCACAGGACAGTGGGAGTAGAAGGGCTCCCTGGGGCAGAGCTGTGGGATCCCAGGCAGCCTCAGAGGGTTTGCTTCGAGTCTTTGGGCTGAGGTTTGGAGGCAGCTTTGATGTGGCAGAGAGAGGAAAACACACGGGCTGGCAAACTTGGCCTCCTGCTTCCTGGGATCTGCCTGGGCACTTCCTTGATGGGAGAGAGTGAACCGGTCCAGCGTTCCCATCAGAATGGGTGGGACTGCAGAGGGCAGAGAACACAAGGGTGTCAGGCTGGGCAGGGGCAGAACTGGTGGGCCTGTCAACACTGAAGGGGGAACAGGTGACAAGGGAGATGGAGTCCTCAGCTGGACGCTGGTCGGGCTCCCCATCAGCTGCAGGGCCTTCTCAGAGGCCGAGGAGGGAG
>JAYRBT010000391.1:0-12886 GCA_036023395.1 Myiotriccus ornatus | reverse complement strand
TTAAGAGGGAAATGGGAAATTTACTTGATGATCCCATAGGGGTGGGAGAAAGGCTGGACCAATTTCTGGGACCAAATCTATATACCTGGGATGAGTTACAGTCCATTCTAAGTATATTGTTTACGGTAGAAGAAAGAGACATGATTAGAAAGGCTGGAATGAAAGTCTGGGATCAGCAACACCAGGCGGGCCCAGCGGCAGATCAAAAGTGGCCTTTACATAAACCTAATTGGAATAATCAAGACCCTATTCATAGAGGTCATATGGCAGATTTAAGAACAATTATAATCCAAGGGGTCCGAGACTCAGTTCCGAAAGGGCAAAATATTAATAAAGCTTTCATGGAGCACCAAAAGAAGGATGAGCCCCCAACAGAATGGCTTGAGAGGTTGAGGAAAAGTTTCCAGTTATACTCAGGTGTAGATCCTGCTACACCTGTGGGCCAGGCTTTGTTGAAAACACAGTTTGTGGCAAAATACTGGGTGGATATTAGGAAAAAATTGGAGAAAGTGGAAGATTGGCAGGAGAAGGGTTTGGATGAATTGTTGAGAGAGTCTCAGAAGGTGTATGTCAGACGAGAAGCAGAGAATGAGAAACAGCAGACTCGGTTTTTGGTGGCAGCAGTTCGGGCTGGACAGAAAGAGGGAGTGTAAAAGGCTGAGAAACAAGGAAAAGACGGGATGGAAAGGCAAGCAATGGAATGTTATTGTAAAAAGAAAGGACATATAAAGAAGGAATGTAGGAAATGGATTCAGGATGAGAAGGAATTTAAAGAAGATTGGGGGAGTCGGGGGCTCTTTCTCCTGGGGACCCCTGGTACAAAAGAGCCCTTGATAACTTTGAAAGTGGGTCCCCAGCACCAGGAGGTGACCTTTCTAGTGGATACAGGGGCTGAAAGGTCGACTGTACAGTCTTTACCACCTGGATGTGAAATATCAGGAGAAAAGGTCAGCGTGGTTGGAGCGAAAGGGGAACCTTTCAAGGTTCCCATTATAAAAAATGTGTTGATACAGTCCAAATGTAAATATGGGACTGGGACGCTGTTACTATTACCTGAGGCTGAATATAATCTGTTAGGAAGAGATTTAATCGTGGAATTTGGAATCAAATTAGAGGTCGAAGAAAAAGAAATAAAGAGCAAATTGTGTCCCCTTACAGAGGTGGATGAGACACAGATTAACCCTGAAGTCTGGTATACTCCAGACACTGTGGGGCGATTGGACATTGAACCATTTGAAGTAACTATTAAAAATCCAGAGATCCCTGTGAGAATTAAGCAGTACCCCTTGCCCACTGAAAGCAGAAGGGGATTGAAACCTGAGATCAAATGGTTGTTAAGGCAAGGATTGCTTGAGCCCTGTATGTCCCCTTTCAATACTCCCATCCTGCCAGTTAAGAAGCCAGATGGAAGTTATTGGTTAGTGCATGATTTGAGGGAGATTAATAAAAGGACTATAAGTCGATTTCCAGTGGTTGCAAATCCTCATACCCTGCTGAGTCAGTTGAGCCCTGAGTATCAATGGTACAGTGTAATAGATTTCAAGGATGCATTTTGGACCTGCCCCCTTAAGAAGGAGTTCAGAGATTATTTTACCTTTGAATGGGAAGACCCTGATACGTTCAGGAAGCAACAACTCAGGTGGTGCGCATTACCTCAAGGATTCAGAGTCTCCCAACCTCTTTGGACAAGCTTTAGAGCGAATCCTTCAGGAATATCAATTACCAGAGGATGTAATATTAGTCCAATATGTGGATGATTTGTTGATAGCAGGGAAGAGCCAAGAAATAGTGAGGAAAGAAATCGTTAGAATGCTGAACTTTTTGAGTCTCCAGGGTCTTAAGGTTTCCAAATCGAAGTTATAGTTTGCAGAACAGGAGGTGAAATATTTGGGGCATTGGATCCACAAAGGAACTAAGAAACTGGATCCTGAGAGAGTAACTGGCATTCTGTCACTGAAAGCCCCCTGCAGTAAGCGACAGGTGAGACAGCTATTGGGACTGTTTGGATATTGCCGACAGTGGATCGAGAATTACAGTTCTAAGGTGTGATTTTTATACCAAAAGCTGACTACGGGTGGGTTATTGAAATGGACTCAGGAAGATGAGGAGAGGTTAGAATGCCTTAAAACTGATCTAGCAAATGCTCCAGTTTTAAGTTTACCCGATGTGAAGAGACCTTTTTATCTGTTTGTGGCCATGGATGATGGGACGGCGTTTGGAGTTTTAACTCAGGAATGGGCGGGAAAGAAAAAGCCTGTGGGATATATTTCTAAATTATTAGACCCAGTTAGTAGAGGGTGGCCTACCTGTTTGCAGGCAGTGGTAGCTGTTGCTCTGGTTGTGGAAGAGGTGAACAAAATCACCTTTGGAGGAGAATTAAAGGTATATTCCCCCCATAACATTCGGGGAGTGCTTCAGCAAAAAGCTGAAAAGTGGATTACTGATGCCAGACTCCTAAAATATGAGGGGATATTAATACATTCTCCTAAATTAGAACTTGGAACAACTAACTTGCAGAATCCGGCACAATTTTTATATGGGGGTCCCGAGGAAGAATTAACTCATGATTGTCTTCAGACAATCGAAGAACAAACTAAGATTAGACCAGATCTAGAAGAATCAGAATTAGAAGAAGGGGAAAAATTATTCATGGATGGATCTTCTCGGGTGATAGAAGGGAAAAGGAGGTCAGGATATGCTGTGGTCGATGGTAAAGGGCTGAGATTAATAGAATCAGGACCCCTCAGCCCTAGCTGGTCTGCACAAGCATATGAGTTATATGCAGTACTACGAGCATTAGAACTTTTAAAAGGTAAAACAGGCACAATATATATGGACTCAAAATATGCATACGGGGTAGTACACACATTTGGAAAAATCTGGGAAGAACGGGGGCTTATTAATTCACAAGGGAATGGATTACTTCATGAGGAGCTTATTGTAAAAACTCTAAGAGCTCTGAGGGGACCTGAACAGATAGCAGTTGTACATGTCAGGGGACACCAAAAAGGCATAAGCCCCGAAATTTGGGGAAATAATTTAGCTGACCAAGAAGCTAAGGCTGCAGCCCTGTTAACCCTTACTACAAATTTGGGGGAGACTACGGGACAAGCAAAAACCTTAACACCTCAGTTTACTAAACAGGAGGCCGAGAAACTCAAACAGATGGGGGTAGTTGAGGGATCGGGTGGCTGGGAACTGCCTGATGGGCGACAGGTGTTGCCTAAGGCATTGACTTGGAAAATCATGAAAGGTATGCATTCTAAGACACACTGGGGGACTCAAGCTTTAGTTGACCACTTTGCAATTAAATATATGTGTATTGGAGTCTATAACGTGGCCAAGGGAATAGTATGAAGTTGTCTGGTGTGTCAGAAAATTAACAAGCAGCATCTCAGGGCACGAGTCCCAGGGGGCGGGACCTGGCACATAGACCGTTTGCAAAAATACAGGTAGATTTCACCGATCTCCCTAAAGTAGGATCCTATAAGCATTTATTAGTTTTAGTAGATAATCTCACACACTATGTGGAAGCCTTTCCTACTGACAGCCAATACAGTGGTAAAAATGCTCTTAGAACATATTGTACCTCGCTATGGAAGTATTGAAATTATAGATTCAGACAGGGGCCCTCACTCCATATCTAAAATAGTGCGGGAGGCATTGGCCCCCTTTGGAACTAAATGGGAGTATCATACCCTCTGGCACCCCCAAAGTTCTGGCAGAGTAGAAAGAATGAATGCTGAAATAAAAAGACAACTGACCAAACTAATGCTAGAAACTAACATGTCTTGGGTTAAATGCCTGCCAATAGCCTTACTAAACATTCGAACCCAGCCTCGAACAGACACAGGGGTTTCACCATTTGAAATTTTATGCGGTATGCCATATGACATGGACTGTCCAACAAATTACCCCACTCTAGATGACAGTAGCATTACACCATATATACTACAATTAATGAAGAGAAGGGCAGAGCTGCGAAAGAAAGGACTAGTGGTTCATATCTATGCATTCTGTGAAACCAGGGGATATGGTTTTGATCAAAACCTGGAAAGAATCCTCTCTCACCCCCTCTTGGGAGGGACCTTTTCTTGTTTTGCTCACTACAGAAACCGCTGTCTGGACTGCAGAACGGGGGTGGACACATGCCTCAAGGATTAAAGGACCCCTAAAAGAAAACAGCTGGGAAGTAACTGGAACCCCGGGGAGTCTCAAATTTGTGTTAAAAAAGAAGAGAGAATGAATGAATACCAACGGGACTGTAGGGAGTAATTTATATTGATGGTTCCACCTATCGCCTGAAAATAATCTATACTGAGTGTGCCCCGTGGATTACATGGAGGATACCATATCAAACGGGAGGATCTGGTATATATCGTATAGTGGGTAGCCCTGTATTCCTCCCTTTCTGTTGAGAAGTGGAAACCAAGATATTAGTCCCAAACCAAAATCCTTGGATTATACCTTGCCTGTGTCATCCTCATGAAAGACACGATGCTTGGGTGGGATGTAAATGCCAGATATGTGGAGTGAAGTGGTTTTGTTATTCTGTAGCTCGTCATATACATTGCATGCTTTGCAGGGAACATAGATTCCCACTTGGTTATGAATTAGAACAAGTGGAAATAATTACTATCCTCTGTGGGAGGGATTTGGGGATTCCACAAATGTGTGAAATATTTGAAGATGAATGGGAATATATAAGGGAGAAAAGTCTTAAACCTTCTGACTGAGACTACCTCTTTGGAACAGATTAACCTGTGGAAAATTGTAAAGCGGTGCTTCCCCCTTGTGGCGTTTCTAGGAAACTCATTTGTACCGTTGCTTCACTTCAGACTAAGCTAAACAGTTTGTTTTTCCAGGTAGGGAATGCTGGTGGATTAAGCCCTGAAGGGAAGGGGGACCAAAATCAGATAAACCCTCGGGGTGAGGGGAGTATTAGAAGGGGCAGTTCACACTACACCAGAACACCCCCCCCTCCTTAATCAGACACTCCAAGTGTTTTGTATTCCCAGATAGCACAATTACCTGCCTAGCTCCTTTGTGGTAGCTAAGGACTGAGAAGCATCGTCACAGACTGAAAACTCGCCCCTGCGTGACACGACTGCTGCAAAGAAGATCAGTAACCCTGCTACCTCAGGCAACGGGGTAGGCAGTGGGAGCAGAGCCGTGCCCGGACAGGTGTGTGAGTTGTCTGTTTCTATGGCAGGTGCTAAGGGGAGACTGAACACATTTCCGGATGGGGGTAAAGAGGAATTGGCATCTTCGCAGATTTGTATTCCCCAGAGGTGTCCACCATCACTCCGCATCTGGTTGGTTTTGCTGTTCTGTATCCCCACCATAGTTACTGCAACTCCAGAGTCAGGTATTAGCCATCAACCCTTTAAATGGTCCCTGATACAATTCGACAGAGGTCAGGTACTCAGAACCATCACAACTCCCGGACCACTCAGCTTCCGAATACATCTGTGTGAGATAATCCTTATACAACCATGCTTAAAGCTCATGGGTTATTATTTCTGCCCCCCTTCCAATCCTGGAAAATCATATTGTAACTAACCGGGGCATTTTTATTGTGCCTACTGGGGCTGTGAGACTATATCAAACTACTGGGCCCCGGGAGGGGGAAAAGACAAGTTTTTAACAGTGGCATGGGGACTGTTCGGATGCAGACCGCCTAAACTTGATAGGGTCTGGGAAATAATAGACAAAGGGACTTGTAAATTTTTGTACCTAAACATCACAAATCCAGGGGATTTAGGATGGACTCTGGGAAAGATATGGGGAGTATGGTACTGGGAACCAGGCCCTGGCTCTGACAGGGGAGGACACATCCTAATAAAAAAGGAACTAGTAATTAACGAACCCTCTGGCATTGGACCAAACCCGGCCATAGTTGAAAAAATGGAAGCAGGTAGGAATCTCCTTACATCTACCCCTAGAAATATCACGGGCGAGGATTCTATCCAGGATACCCAGGTAGAAGGAGGAACTTTCACGCCTACACCTATAGTCAATCCTTTATGGAATATTTTGCAAGCTAGCTACCATGTGCTGAATTTTACCAACCCCAATATAACTGAACACTGTTGGTTATGTTATGATATCCGATCGCCCTTTTATGAGGCAATTGGGATTGCAAGTAAAGCTAAAAAGGTTAATGGTGCAAATCCAGCTCAATGCTCATGGGGTGAGGAAAACAGGCAAGGATTGACAATGTCACAGGTATCGGGGGTAGGGAGGTGCATAGGTACCATCCCCCCCCACAAACAACACCTGTGTGAAGTTCTTGAAAAAGACCCCAAAGGCCGAGGCAAGGCGACAGATTGGTTATTGCCAGTTAAGAATGCAAAATGGCTCTGCTCTAGGGCAGGCATTATTTTAATGGGGCTACCGAGTATTGTATACACGTAATTATTGTACCGAGGCTTATCTATCACCCTGAGAATTATGTATATGACTATCACTCCACTCCAACTCATTATTTACAAAAGTGTGAACCCTTCACAGCACTCACTGTAGCAACCCTTATGGCTATTGGGGCTGCTGGAGCCGGAACTGGAATAACCGCCCTCATACAGCAAAGCCACAGGTTTCAGTCTTTGAGGGAGGTGGTAGATGAAGATTTGGCTAGAACAGAAAAAGCTCTGACAGCCCTAGAACAATCTGTAAGATCCCTATCAGAAGTGGTGCTACAGAATAGAAGGGAATTGGACTTGATGTTCCTACAACAGGGGGGGTTATGTGCTGCCTTTCGAGAGGAATGCTGTGTTTATGCAGATCATACAGGGGTAGTTTGGGATACTATGTCTAAGCTGAGAGAAGGCCTAGAGAAACGCCAAAAGGAGCGAGACATGCAACAAAGTTGGTATGAATCCCTGTTCCATTACTCCCCCTGGGTAACCACGTTATTATCCATGATTGCGGGACCCCTTATCCTCTTACTCGTAGGTTTAACTTTCGGGCCCTGTATCTTTACTCGACTAGTCACTGTTATAAAAGAGCAGTTGGAAGCTGCACATTTAATGTTCCTACACACACAATACCAACAGGTTGAGGAAGGAGAAGATGCTCTTCCTCTCCAACAAGCAAAAGAGGCGTTAGAGAGATTTCGCGAACTAAGGCCATGAAAGAAAGAAAAAAAAAGGGGGGGAATTGTAATAAATTGGCTGTTGCTTTCCTGCCCATAGTTGGGCTATGCTTTTGAGGTTTGCGAAACCCGACACTGATGTGTGATGTCTGTATCTTCACTCCGCATCTGCTGCCAGGCGCCTCCCTGTCGTGGCAACAATCAGGGCTCGATTAGTGTTCCCTGAGACTGCTGCAGTGCTTCTATGCCCCCCCCCCCCTTCCCCTGTTCCCTGCCCCAGGTCAAGAGAAGGGGTTGTTTTAAGAAGATATTTTAGCCCGGAGCTCTAAGACCCCCCTCCAGGCGAGAACCGCCCCTGCCGAGGCTGGGCAGAAAACCAAGGGAGTTAGCCTCGGCTGCCGCGGCCATGACCAGCCCGAGTCGAGGTACCTGAAGGGGAGGGGGAAGACGCTCAGACCAAGCTGTTCGGACACACAAACTCCAAAAACAAGGGGGGTTTCTGGACTCTGGTCTCCCATCGGCCAGTTTTTGGAGATAATCCTGGAAGGCGCCCAACAGCCCCCGGGGGCATGAGGATGGTAATAACTTCAGTCGTCCATCTGGCATAACTTAGTGATAAACCTTATCTTGTTAGCCCAGAACTAACAAAGAGTCAAACGTGATATACAAGTACTGATAAGACAGGAAAGGAAAAAATTACCTCTAACTGGACCTGCGCAAAATACGGGGTCATCTCGCGAACACAAGAGGAAGACCTGAAGCCTTCCTCACAGAGGGACCCCCAACCCCAAACAAGACCCCCGACTCACCGGACTACGCACGCGCACAAGACACCACTCAGAATTACATAATCGGAGGACCGAGACATACAAAAGGGAAACTCTGGGACTTGGAGGGGGCGAGCCACACAGGAACGCTTTTGTTCTGTGGTTGCCCCAGTGCACTGGTATTGCTTAACTACCGCTTGCTAAATAAATTTACTTATTATTGTAAATTGGCTTCTTGATTAATTTCAGGCATCGCTCGTAACCTATAACAATCCCCATATGCAAACAGAAGATGCACAAAACAAGCAAAACTGTGCATAATTACAAACAGCATCTCTAAAATGAGATAGGCAGCAGGTAACAAACACATGTGCCACCAGCAGTAGAACTTGTTAAGGTGACAATTTCTCATGCTGTCAGATAACAGCATGATTCAACTATGCTAATAAAACCAGAGGTGGAGAGATCAGACCTGCCATTTCTCAATGACAGAACTGTAAACCCAGATCCAAGAGCTATCCATTTACCCTGTTCTCCTGCAGTTTATATTTGTCACTGTTGGGCTGGCCCAAATTCCCTGTATCCCCCAAATGGGTAAAGGCTGAGCAATGAAATGGAGATTCTGCACTGCCCTGGCCCATTGCTGAAGTTGAGTGTTTTAGGTTTAAAGTCATCCCTTGTAATTTTACCATACCATTAGGAGATGGATGCTGATAATGGCACCGTGATCTGCCACGTGGCCAGTGCTGAGACTGGTCGGAAAGGGGTGAGGGGCCACACTTTAGGGTGCTTGCCACCACAAGATCAGAGGGGCAGGGAAAATGAAATTGCAGGAAGCCCCACAGGAGTTGGAGGTATATAAGGACCCCTTGCATCATGTGTACTGTCTCTTTTTTCCCGCCTGTCTCTCGACAAGGAGCTGCTGCCTCCTTGTCCCTGCTAGCTGTTCCCTCCATGCCACTGGAGCCAGCCCCCTCTCCTGCCTGCTACATTCTGATCGCATCTCCTTTTGTGTGAGGTGATCATCCACCCCCAGCCGTGGACCATTTTGGAGAGTGGTACCCGCCCCGCCCATGCCTGGCACCTGCACTGCATACCGGCACTTCTTTCCTAATGCGGCTGCCACCTCCTGACTGCTCCTCTCACCTCTGGGGACGCGGTCACCATTACTGCCACCACTGAGAAAACTTGCCAGCGCCATCTTCTGGCCATGGTTGTAACTGCACCAAAGGAAGCACCAGTTGCCAATTCAATAACACAGTAGTGGATAAAGAGACTTTTCTGGGTGATATTTTCTCTCTCTGTTATTGTGTGTTTGTAGTTTATTTTTGGTTTTCAGTATACATTGTAACTTTGTTTCTACTTCATTCCTTGTGAATTTCAATTTTATCTTTTTTTAAAATTTACATTAAGTCCAGTGAAAGAGGGCTCTCTGTTCCATTTAAGGTCCCATTTCCCTGGCAACATTGTCTTAATCCCAAGACACTGAGCAACACTGCAATCATGGGGAAATGCCTCCTAACTGCTGTGTTTGCTGGATACTTGCAAAGTAACTTATGGTGAATTGATCAACTTTTAATGGCCATAAGTCCTCCCAATGGAAAACTGCTACAGCAGGTCACAGGTGAGACATTTTACACCTCCAGGTCTTCATGGGGCCTGAAGACAAGATACAAGAGCAGGTTAAACTGCTAATCCCTCTGCACACCCCAGCACACCAACCTCTGCCACCAGGCAGCAATTTAGTTATATTTCACACAAAAATGTCTTAGGGTGACACAAGACAGAGAAGCTTAATGATGCTCCCCCACATTTACTGACGCATTTTGTAGCACGTAAGTAAAGCAGAAAAAGCCTGTCTCTCATCTTCTGTGTCTCTCATCTCTTAATGTTTAACATAATCTTAGCCAAGGATTTCCAGCCTTTTTCTGTATCTTGGGAAGACTTAGTCTGATTTAGCGAAATGTCTGCAGGACCTTTGATGACGGAGTCATGATGAACTAGAGAGCATAGGGTGGGCAGATCATCTTGTCAGAGCTTCTGTCTTGAATTTTTCCTCCCATAGCAAGACAGTCCTTGTGAGAAACTTGGTCATATACTTCCCTGTAGTCCAGTGTCGTGGGTTTGCCCCCATCCCCCTCTGGGGCTGAAAATGGTTTTCTCCAGGTGGCTTTCGAGAGAAAAAACCAATCAAAAGTTTTTAGTAACTCCTCTGCCAATTATATATTTAAGAAAACGGAAGAGAAGGTTGCTGCACAGATGAAATTAGTAGCCATGTAAGGAGAGGCGGCAGGCCCCAAGTGAGCCAGGACCTCCTCCTCCCCGGCCCTTGGCCAGGGGCAGGTGTGGCACTGAAGCCCCCCTTCTCTCTTGTAACAGAGAAAAAAAAACTTTAGAGGAAGACTGCCTGGACAAGACATACTGCAGAAGAAATTCCAGGCAGAGATAACAGGCCTTCAAGCTCAAAGCTGGCAGCCTGAGAGAAGAGAAAAGCTGCGAAGGGGGAGAACTCCTTCTCTCCCCCTCTCTCCCTTCAGCAGAGAAAAGACCGAAAACTAAAAACCCCTGCCACCTGTGGAAGTTTATTGGGGTGAGGAGACCCCCATGCAGCTCATAGAGGAGCTTACACTGAAGTAAGTGGATGCACAAAGAGAGTGAGACTTTGTGAGAGGCCTAAAATGAAACAGAGTCCTGCTGGAGACCTGTGGCCCATGGTGAAAGAGAGACCTACGCTGGAGCAAGTCAGCTCCGGTAGGATGTGGGATCCAAGTGAGGGATCCATGCTGGTGCAGCTGAATTTTTGACCCTGAGGGACAGCAGAGAATGGAAGAACTGTTGCCTAAGGGATGAACCCACGTTGGAGAGGTCTATCAAGGACTGTCCTCCCATGGGAAGAGACCCCACAGGAAACAGGGGTGGACTCAATAGCCATTATCCCTTGTGACTCTGTGGTGAAGATCCATGGTAGGCGTCTCCTTGCAGTCCATGGAAGATCCCCACAGGGCCTGGGTAACCCCCAGCCTCCGGTCTTAGCCCAGGAAGGGGGTAGGCCCAGCCCTAAGGCCGACATAGAAGAGAGAAAGAGAAACAGTTCCAGCTGCGACAAATCAGAGTTGTCATCCTAGAGATAACAGAAGAATTTACGAGTGCTGCAAAATTATTTAAAAGACCTGTAGCTCTAGCAATGGAAAAGAGACTGCTTCTCCTCCTGAACTGATACAAAGGGGGGAGGGGTATTTTTGTAAATACATAGTATTTTTGCTTAATTAGAATTGTTGTAGATGTAGTTTAGTTTTTATCTTGCTAGTAATAAATCCTAATATTATTCTCCCCAATCAGATCTCCTTTGTCTGCATAAACCTTCTCTCAACTTATAACAATTGCATGGGGGGTAAGAGAAATTAGCCCAGGGCATACCCACAACATTTTTGGTGGAGAATGCAGGCAAAGACTGCCCGGAGAGGCAGTGGCCAAATCAGACCACGACATCCAGAAAGTGCAAACTTTATCTCTGATATGTGGGCAGGAAGACATACAGAGCCAACATAACCTAAAGTAAAAGCCTAACCCATTTTGTATTGGTACAGAGTTAATTTTCCTTATTTTTAGGCATTAGTCAATTAAATCAAGCATTTTTTATTATTTTTTCTGGTACCTACTGGTGCAATGATACATTTCCCTCCATAGGAAAAAGACTATCAAGATGTGACCGGAACCATATGATTAAATAAAACCCAAATTTGTCTTAACACAATATGTATTGTAACTTTTCATTCCCTACAACTAATCCAAGTGCTGATGCGGATTTTGACAGCAAAGCAGAAATTTTGGGGAATACTTCAGGAAATGTATGCTTATTAGCAGTCATCAAATCATACAGCTGGCATAACTGAACCAGCTTCCACAACAAAGAGCCAGTCCTTGCCAAGCATGGTACTGCTGGACTGCAGAAACCCCTGGCAAAGAAATAACAGCATAAACCAGAACATTACATTTCTAAGTTATCTATTTTCAAGTTTACTCACTTCTGCTCATTATATCTAGCCACAAAGGGCCTTGGTGGAGGTTGTTTTCCAAGCCCACATGTTGGTCTCGCATACACAAGGTAAATCCAGTGTCACCCTGCTGACACCATCTGAGCAGCCTCACTCCAGGTAACTCACCATGACCAACACCAAAATCTGGCTTGCAGACACTCGCACCTATTCAATGCAATGTAAGATCTCACATGAGCGGCGTCTATTAGCGATGACTCTGCTAGCACATCTTCCTTATCTTTCCCAAGCCGTAGTTTGGTCCTAGATCACATTTGCACTGGAACAAACAAGCATTGCCCATAAAATGCTTCAAGATAATTGGATTCATGGATTTAATCTTATTTTTGCCCAGACAGTAATGTCTGCTACAGCAGAGACTAATCCATGACTAAAACTGAGTCCTGAGTCCACTCCAGCTTTTGTTTTCACTCCCTGGAACAAGGGCAGGGCTGACATTTTCATTAGTTAAGCTCGGAAGACATTTCCACAGAAAAGACAAGGAGGTTGGAAAGTGTACCTGGAAAGTTCCAGAGCTGCTAATTGTATCCTCTACAAGCCATGTTCTCCACCACCTGTCCCAGCAGTGGCTGCAGGAAGTCAAAGTTGCTCTGGGATCAGCAAGGCAGAGACCTTTCCCAGCGTAATGAACTCAAGTTTTGGTCATCATCCTACAGATGGATTCTCCTTCTCCATTGGGATACTTTGATTTTGTAGGAAGAGGGGTGTCATGGCTCCACCCCAGATGGGACCCAAGCCCCACGCAGTCACTTGCTCACTCCCCCACTAGCAGGATCAGGAAGAGAATCGGAAGTGTAAAAGCCAGAAAACTCATGGGTTGAGATAAAGAAAGTTTAATAGGGAAAGCAAAAGTTGCACACAACAAGCAAAGAAAAAGAATTAATTGACTGTTTCCCTGTCCCAGTTTAAATGAGACAAGGGTCTTTTGCTGAGGATGAGTTATGAGAAAAGACCCGAACTCCTTCCTCTAA
>JAYRBT010000390.1:0-12916 GCA_036023395.1 Myiotriccus ornatus | reverse complement strand
CCACACCTCCACATACCCCCCTTCCCTGAGTTAGGGCAAAAGTGAAGAAGGGTGCCATTTCCTGAGAAGAAAAAACTTACCTCCCCCCCACAGTCTTCTCAGGCCCACTAGCTTGGAATGTGGGGCTGCTGGCTAGTTTTTCTGTGTGTGTGAATCACTCTAGCCATCCCCCTTCCCCTCCTGGTTCAACACTTCTCTTTCACAGTGGTGCAGGGGAAAAAATTCCAAGGTGGGTTTTTCTAGGACAAGTAAACCTATGACATGTGCCAAGGACATAGAACCCTTTCTTTTGAATAAAGAAGCGGTAAGAATGCTAAGTAACAAGATCAAGTTATAGACTATTTAAAAGACATGTGCTCACTGGAAATAGATTTCTTCCTCATGAAGCAAAACTATCTGTTTTGAACATTATGAAATAAAAAAGCAAATTAAATTCCTTGCTGAAATGTTTGCAGCAGGCTGAAGCCTATGCCAGGAATCTGTGATATTGTGAATCCCCATAATATGCAATATTACAGTGACCCCCTCCCCCCCAATTTATGAATTATTTCATCAAATCAGTGTCAGCAAAACCAAACAGAATAAATTCATAAGATAAAATCATAAACATGCATGGTTTGTTTGTCATTCCTTTTGGCTGAAAAATCTATTTGTGAATGTAATACGTCAGATGCAAAGAAGCCATGTCCCATTCCTAATACTGGGAGGATTTCTTCAAAATAAGTCCAGTGCCTAGGTTCTTTATACTGTAGTACATGGTTATAAACTAAGCTTTTTATTAAAGCAATTCCTGAAATGTTCATGAACACTGACTCTGTATGTTAGCATTTTCCTCATGTAAACAATTCCAACAAGGTTTTAAATGGACTTGCTAGTCTAATCTCTCATGTATCCTGTTCTTCCTGAAAGAAAAAAAATACAGGGACTAAGGAATTTTCAACTGCCAGGAGTTTGTTTCTCTTGTTTTTAACTTCTGCCTACAAAACATCAAGTGAATTCAGTTAATTTCTGAAGAATAATTAATTTCTTATTAGTATTTGGTTAAAATTCTAGCGAGGTTGAAGGGAGAGAGAACTTTTGGCATTGGCTTCAATAGGAGGACATTAAGTTACATATTCTGTACTGCTACACAGTACGTATTGGAGTTCTGGATCTTAGATTTGTTCCTTAGTGCAGAGATTTGGGAAATAATTAATTTGCTTACTGGGTTTATTCTTTTAGTTATTGATATCAAACTGGTAAATTATTTATCAGGTTATACAGTTCAGCTTTGGAGATCAGATTTATCCCTGGTGTGGCAAATAATACCAGAATTTAGTCAAAAAGGAGTTAATGTAATTTCTGACTAACTGAGGGGAAACCTTCTTTCTTGTGAGTCTGGAGATTGCAGAGAGAAGGAGTACTAGACAAGACCCTGGAAAGACTGGCTGTGCAAAGTTCGTCCAACCGCCTGCCTTGTAAGAACCAGTGCCATCAGAAACATACATAGGGTGTTAGCAACTGGAGGGTCCTTCATGAGGGGCACTGAAGTGCACAATTTTCACCCAGACAATATCTCTAGAGAAATTTGCTGCCTGCCAGGAGGTTGCATCTGTGGTGTAAAAGGAAGGCTGCTGAGTCTGGTAAAGCCTGTGAGCCCATTCTGAGTATTCTAAGTAGAACTGAATGATGCTGCAACCAGGTGACTCAGAAATATCAAGAGACTTTAACTGCCTTGGTACTTCAAGTTCCTTGGAACAGTCCCTTGGCTGTGGTTCTCCTCAAACCCTCCCAGTCAGAGAACGGGGTTTGAGAAAAAGCGGATGAACAGTCTGCATAGCTGGTGCCATGCTCAAGGTCTCAGCCTCTATGATCTTTGTACACCCTTGAGAAACTGGACCTGTTTACAGCTGACAGGGCTCAACTGACCAAATGTGTGCAAGAATGCACTGGACAATAAGCTGTCTGGACTTACAGACAAAGAATTAAACTAGATTTAATATTCTAAGAACTCAGGAAGAGCCAGGGACTCCTGAGGCACTAGGAAGCAACTCTGAGAACTGCCTCAAGAGAATTAAGGTAAGTTCCTTTGAAAAGGGGGTGGGGCTGATAGCCCAACCAAATGCTTCTGTACCGGTCACTCAGCGTGGGAAACAAACATGAGGAGCGGGTAGCTGCTGCTCAGGTGAAAAACTATGAGCTGATTGCTAACACAGAAATTCAATGAGATGAATTGTGTGATTGGAGTGATGTGATAGTGTCATAGGTTTACTTGTTCTAAAAAAACAAGTGGGAATTTCTTTTTCTTTCCCCCTCATCATTATAAAAGAGGGATGTTGAACGAGGGAGGGAGAGGGTGGTTCTTTTGGCTAGGGTGATTGACACACACAAAAGAACTGGCCACAATCTGCATTCCATACTGATGTCCCTCAGAAGACTGTGGGGGGGAGGTAAGTTTTTTTTTCTCTCTTCAGGAAATGGCAGGCACTTCACTTTTGCCCTGACTCAGGGAGGGTGTGTGTGTGGAGGGATTCTGGGGTTTGTTTTATTTTTTGGCAGGGTCACCTCGCTGATTCTGGCCCTGTTTCGCCTGTGTTCTCCTGTGCCCTGCCCTGCCCCCAGCAGGAGGTGCTTGACCCTTCCGCAAAGGAACCTTTGGGGGAGTCCTGGCCGGAGTCAGCTGGTGACAGCGTGAGTCTGTGGGAAAAGCCCTTTTTTTTTGCCTCTTTTCCCCTTCCCCTTCTTGGTGGTGGGGAGAAGATCTTCATTTTTTCCCTCCCACGCACTGGGGCCCCCATGTGGAGACCACCAGAGCCCAACCTTGCCAACCACCACTGAGCAAACTACAGGCTCTGCTCCTCCGGTGATCCAACAGCTCACCCTGCTGACTGTGGTTAGAATTGTGCCAAAAGGTGGAAAGTACTCGAATGTTTTTTTTCTTGGAGAGAACTTTGGGTACAGGATTATTGTTTAGTTGCTTTTGTGTTCTTTGGTTGTTCTGCCTATACACATATATCCTTTAATAAAAGGCTATTATCTTTTCTTTCTCCATATTTCCTCAACTGGAGCCTCTTAATTTCAGATTTACCATTGCTTAGAAGGGAGGAGTTTGGTCTTCTTCATAACTCATCCTCCTTTTAATGACACTTCAGTCTCATTAAAATGAGATAGATAGATGGCTACAAAGTATTCAGAAATGACAGGCAAGGAAGGAGAGATGACGGAGTTACTCTCCATGCTCAAAATGTCATTGAATGCATGAAGCTATCTCTGAACAAGAGCAATGCACAGGTCAAGAACTTGTGGATGAAATATAGACACCAAGCCAAGAAACAAATATTTCTTTTCTGTTAACAGACAGAAAAATGCAGACATTGATGCCATTCTATTTTAATTATTTTACTCCCTTTTTATAGTTTATTTATGGTAAATGTTAGGTACACTTTTTGGTGGGTTTTTTTTGTTTGATTTTCCAAATTTTTTCCCCTCAAGTTGTCATTAAACAGTGCTATTCCAAGATGTGTTATAGCAGATTATGACGCTCTTCCTCCTGATTTTGCTAGAAAGAACAGAAAGGACAGTGTGGCAATTGCTCTTCTAATTTCACATTTCCTGCTTGACAGGAGCATCTGATATTCATTAGGTCACTGCACTGCTTTGCGCTGTTATACTGTTCTGGCTGCAGCAGCTATTTCAGGGTTGTACTCTATTTTAGAAAAAAATTGTGGAAAAAACAGGGAAAATGTGGAATATTTTAGAATTAGTACACACATAGTTTACCATTTGATTCTTCGGGCATTGTTTTCTAATTCAGCACAAAATGCAACTCTGTCTCCTGTTTTCATTTTTGTTGTACAACCTAATGGGCACTGAGAAAGATGTGTGGTATCAATCACCAGTTTTTCACCTTAAACATATGAGTAGAAAGGCATAGCATAGATGCTACTGTGAACCATTCTTTGCCGCAGCCCAATAGAGGGGAAGGAGACAACGGCACAAGGGTTCTTTGCTCTGTTGTAGGTGTTTATTGAGCAGGGGTGCTGTCACCCAACTGAGGGAGAGTGAGGGTTTATACAGGGTTGAGGATGGAAGGGTCTGGAACTTGGGAGGAGTATGGGATTGACAGGGATTGCCAACCAATAAGAACATGAATATATTAAGTAGGAACCAATAGCAAGGAGAGAGGGATGTGCCAGGACCGCCCATACTGCGGCAAATCCTGGACAATGGGAAGAGGAAAATGTTGACCAATCAGGAGAGGGGAAATTCATGAGGGGACTAATATGTCTTAATGTAATATAACAAATATAACTGGGGTACACATGGCAAAAACCATGCATTAACAATGATTGATAAAGTATTAACCAAACAACCGCAAATTAGGCTTCAAATGCCAGTAAACATCTATGTCCATGTTTAAAAGTCCTCTCCATATTTGTCGTATATTGCACACCATTTCTTATATTCTTGCTGCTTTATTCTTCTATCCTCCGCAATTCTTGGTATGTAAGAACATATTTGATAGTGACTGTTAAGTAGTGTATTTTACTCCTTTGTCAAATCTTAGTCCAAACTCAGTGAAACAGAGTCTGTAATCCCTAGGTTTATGTTAACATGATTCCCTACAACTTTAGAGTTCTCTCTATTCTGAGGTCAGAATCTGATCCTTATTCTTCGTTGCTACCAATTTCAACTCTGCCAATAATCTAGGGTTTGCATAATGACACTTTTTTAGTGATATTACATTCACATAGACTAAGCCAGATTGATTAATTTGAAAACCTATCGATTTTCCTCAGTGCCATTTGATAATATTGTTAGATCAGAGTTCTTTAAAAACTAACCAACCAACCCAGGTTTTGTATGAAAAAATATAATACAATTAATCACTATTTGCATATTTTATACTTAATCTGACGTATCAGCTAGTTATGTAGCAGACGGACTGCAAACAGACCAACACTGTCTCACAGAGTTTGTAGAGTAATTTAGCATAACACAATGAATACAAGTAGGAAATAAGAAGAGGAAAGGATACGCATAAAAAACATGTACAAGAACTGAATTGTTTTATGTTAGTCCATGGTAGCCCAAAATGGCAAAGCTTAGGCTGGAATGCTGTTTTCATGCTTGATAAAACCTGAAGGACTTAAGCTTTTCTGTTCAGTGCTGAAAAGCAGTTCAATATAGCCCTTAGTACCTGGAACAGAGTGAGGAGATGAGGGAATCAAGTTTCTCTTCCTTATAACCACTAAAATAGATAGTTTTCACAGATAAGTTTGACAATTTATTTCTTTTGCTAATGCATTCTATGGGACTGGAAATTATTGAGACAGATTTAATAACACCTAATATTTTTGGGGAACTATTGAATACTTTCAGTTCCAGTTCACTAGCATGTATCCAGTCAAGATGGACTTGCAGTGTTGCCTTCTGATGAGCATAAATTTCTAACCTCAGCCTAACTGATTGTTGTGGATTAGTGTTTAGTGCACAGTTTTTGTGTAGCAGAACTCCAAAATATACTGGAAAGCCAATGTTGCTTCTACCTGACAAACAAAGAAACTGGAGGATAATCCATAGTTTGGAGATTTAGTTGCCATCTAGGACGAAGAATCCAAGTCCTTTTTGAAATATATTATGGTATGTAGTTCAATATGCCTTCCTTGCACATAATGGCCCTAAATCTGTATAAACACTAACAGGCTTTATAAAAGTTCCTCCAGCAATGGAGATATGCTACTTTTTTCCCCCATTTCCAAGCTTGGCTTAATTGCAATATGTGTTTCACATTCATGAATAACCTGTGCAATAGCGTCCACGGTTGAGTTCACCTCTTGACCATGAACCCATCCATATGCTGCTCTCTTCCTGGATGACCAGAGGTGTCATGAACCATTCAAGCTATAAATAATTTACCTTATGTTGCCAATCCAGACCCACCTGTGCCACTTCAGTCTGAGCAGCCTGTTATAGTGCCTTGATAAATAATGAATGATTTGAAACTGAAATAAAAAATAATATGCATTTCTAGCCTTACTGGATTTCCAATGAGTTCTGAAATTTGGAACTTTAAAAATCCCCCAGATTCTGCACAAACCTCTCTCTATAGTGCTTGACCACTCACTCAGGAAGAATTTCTCACTTTAGCCCAATGAGTTATCCCTCAGTGAAATTTATGACTGCTGCCTTCTGATCTTTTACTGTGCACCCTTAGGAAGAATTAGTCTCTCTCTTCTTTGCAACCACCCTCCAGGTTGTGGAAGACTGATATGAGTTTTCCCCATGCCTGAGCCTTGTCTTCCCCAAGCCAAAACAGCCCCTCTACCTCAGCCTCCCCTTTGAATGTTTTGAATTTTTTGAATTTGCTCCAGCCTCTGACCACACTGGTGGCCTTTCCCCTGCTGGACATGTTTTGTCCTTATCCCTCTTGTACTGGGTCCAGCTTATTTCAGATCCAGGTTCATGAGTTCTGAGAAGAGCTAACTAGGCACTTCCCTTGACTGCTGATTGTGCTCTTACAGCCTGGTATTTGTTTGAAGTTAACTCCAAGAAACATCCATACCTATTGAACTTCATGAAGATTCTGTTTAAACAGCTCTTGTGAAATCTGGATTTCCACTACTCCTATTATGATTGAGCTGCCTTAAAAGGACACATGGGCTTGCCTTTTCAATTTTTATTTAGGCTTGATAGTCTTTGCATGTTTCATAAAATATGGTTTATTTATGTGTTTGGTTTTGTTGTGGTTTTTTTTTTTTTTTTTTAATTAGGACAAATGCCGAATGTTTTATCTCTACTCAAATGTTTTCACAAAAATGTCAAAAATTTGTATTTCAAGTACCTACAGTCTAGTCATGTTTTCTTAATGCTAATCAAGAATTTTTAACACTGTAGGGTAGAAAAGAGGGGAGAGAAAAGATGTGCACAGAGCCAGAGACAGAGATGTATATACAGGCAATATGATACATACTTCGTTTTGTTTTTCTTTATAAATACTGATTTATTCTTAAAATTAATAGTTGGAAGTTGCAGGAAAAAATAAAAGATCATGTTTTAGCTTTTAATGGTACTTCCTCTTATGTTTCTATTTTCAGCAAGAAAAATATAAACGCGTCTTTTATTTTTCATTCTGAATGCTCTTTTTGACTTATTTTTCATGTTTTTCATAAGAAAATGTGCATTGAAAATGCTCCATGTGGATGAAATATGGAATATATTTGCTAATGCTTACAAAAAATTGTCTCTTTACATTGTGTATATTCAGTGTTTATTTTAGAGCTGTTAGGAATGGGGAGTTCTTTGTATTATTGTAAAAAAATATAAAATACTAGACGGGGGAAAAAATCTTAGGCCTGTGTCAAAATAACATGAGGATAAACTAAGTATATCTTCAAATGGTACTCATCATTTTTGCAAGCATGACAAATATTTGTCCCATATCACATTAATTACCACAGTAAAGTGCAAAGTTTGCCAAAGAATATAATCCATCTAAGCAAACTAGGATATTTTTTCTGGTTTTCCAGGCTTTCAAGGATAAAAAAGGAGGTAAAGAAAAGCTTGATAGTAGTTATTCAATTTTTTTTTTTAATTAATAACTTCCGGAATTATGCCATTTTTTCCTAATTATAAAAACCTATTTCTAGCTTTTGAAATGCACTCATAGTTTTTCTTTCTTCTATGATCAATTCCTAATTTGATATTATAACATAATTTTTACTGGAAGATAGATCTTCAAGTTTTCCTTCAGTTTGAAAAGAATAAAAAAAACATTAACTTATTAATAAAAATAATATTTTATGTATATACCTTATTAAAAATGTAAAGCAAGAAGTTCTCACCTTCTTGCTTTATAGGAGAGATCTGAGATAAGATTATTGTTTATAATTTTATTTTTCCTTGTTAATGTGTACTGTACAATGTAATACTAATGCTGCGATACTTCCAGCCTGCAGCTGCTTCTAAGATTAGGAAAAACCTCAGTTGCCTAGAGTTGATTAAGTTTATATCCTGACTTCCAATTAACACCATTGCCAGAAAATTGAAAGCCATCTGGTCTGCAAGGACTGACTGGAATCTTACATTTGAGTTGCCTTATCATGCTGAACAAAAAATAATTTTTCATTTCTTTCAAACCCTTCCTGGAGAAAACTAATATTATAAGAAAAAGGATACTTGCCTCCATCTCAGAATTCTTTTTTCAGTAGATGATGAGACAACTTTATATTGCAAAAGTATCCTTCTGCGTTCTTGAAGAATGTAGTCACTTTCATGCTTGAGTAAAAATGAGACAGATCTTCAAATCTGTGTTAGTAGGAAACAAAAGATACTTAGGACATTTATTTACACTGAAATAAAATTAACAACTTTAAAATATTAAAATTAACATCTACGAAAAGGAATCATAACATGCTTTGTAGTCACTATAACCACAGTGCAAGTTACTACAACAAATGCTGACTATAAACTGCTTTTGTATTGAACATCAGTCCAATATGTCTTCACAAAAATTACTCAGTATGTAATTTTGTTCACTGAGTAACTTGAAAAATACACTCTATTCTAAGGAAATTTGTAAGAAGGAAAAACATAGAGTTTCATGAAACTCTTGTTACTGTTTTTTAACCCTGCTTTTTTCACACAGCTTATTTCTACTAGGCCATTTGCCAGCATATTCCCAGTGGTAGGATTTTACTCTACTAATTTGAGAATGACAGTGTGCTTTTTGTGCACCAGTATCTGCAGTTCCTTCTCTGCAAGGCTGTTCTCAAATCCTTCATCCCCAGCTATACTGATACTGGGGGTTGCCCTCATGAAGGTGCAGGACTTGGCTTTTCGAACACCATTCTCATGGACTCTCTTCGAGCTCGTCCAAACTCCACTGGACAACATCCTGTCCCTCAAATGTGTCAAACGAACTACTCAACTTCGTGTCATCTGTAAACTTGCTGAGGGTGCATTTGATCCCGCTATCGATGTCACTGATGAAGATATTAAGCAATCCCAATATCACTCATCACTGATCTCTATTCATACATTGAATCACTGACAAATACCCTCTGGATGCAGCCATCTAGCCAGTTCCTTGTCTGCCAAACAGTCCATCCATGAAGTCCATCACTCTCCAGTTTAGAGAAAGAATGTTGTGGAGAACTCTGTCAAAGGCTTAACAGAATCCAGGTAAATGACATTCCTTCCCTTGTCCACTGATATAGCTGCTCCATCAGTCTCTGATTCTCATCCATTAGGTTATGGCCTGATTGTGGATGTTCTTCAGAGAAAGCCCTTCACAATCATTTCTTGGGTAATCCCTCTGCCCCTCCTTCCTTGTCTGTCCATTCTGAACAGCCTGCAGCCATTGATAGCTGCCCTCCAGTTACAAAATTCATCCCACCAACTTTCAGTAATGGCTACTAGTTGGTAGCCTTTTAGCATGACAGTGGTTTTCAGCTCCTCTTGTTTGTTGCACACGCTGCACGCATGGATGTAGGGGTGCTTCAGGTGATCTGTTGGCCATGTCACCTTTTTAGAAGAACATACCTTAACTCCCTTGAAGTATTTCACTGGTGTTTACTTATTGGCTCTTACAGCTCAGAAGCCCTTGGCACATCTCTGTAAGATAAATGTGCTGCACCATACCAAGCACAGTGATTAGTTATAAAAAAATTATTGATTCTAAGGAGCATCAGTTTACAATGAACTATGGTTTAAACCTCTAAATTTTTCATTGAAGAAGCTCGTATACCAACACGAATTCCTTTCTGCTGATGTGTCAGTGTTGTGAGTAGCAATCTCAGCAAACAGGATGTAAAGAGAAATAATACTTTTAACAGCTGGCAGCTACTTCTTCTTTGGATACCTGCCCAAGTGTGTTTTTTTCTAATTTTTAAGTTAGGCAGCCAGCTCTGTTATCCAATTTGTCACCACACTGTCTGTCTGCCTGCCTTACCCCGAGCCTCAAGGTTTTTAGAGTGGCTGTCATGAAGTCAGTATGTTTTTCAAATGAGGGAAAGCTGAACAAATGTCATAGCATTCTCTAGGAAGAAGTTCATTTCAGCATTTCAGATTTTAGGATACCTTTTTTTCCCCCTTTCTGCTTCAGATATATGTGAACTTTACTATTTGAAATAAGGAGCTCCTCGGTGAATCCTGTTGCTTTTAACTAACTAACTAAAGCCTTTGTGGTGTTAACTTTTTTTGAAAGGTTGTTCAACTGGGGATGGTTTTCAATGGATAGATTCTCATTGTGGGGAAACGATGATGGGGCTTATGAAATATACCAGTGGAATGAACGTATGCGTTGTGCATCGTGTTTGTCTTTAAAACTAATTATTAAATATTTTGGCAATATTCTTTAATTTTTCAGGTTCTCAGATAGCAAGAGATTGAGTTTTGTCTCTTTTGCTAAACATGAAATATCTTTCAGCAGCAGTTAATTGTTAATGTATAATAAAAATATATTAAACATCTTTAAAAGCAGCACAAAACAATTGTCAAGTAGTTCATATTGGATAAAAAGTAATTTTGCCGTGAGGGATATTTTTAATATGCCAGTTATATATTAAATTCATGGCATCACTTAATTATTAAAATATCTTTATCACTTACAGGTTAGAGTACTCAAAGAGCTAGCTGTCATTGCAAAACCTCTTCTGATGATTTTTGAGCAGTCTTGGGAATCCAGAGAGGTCCCAGCTGACTGGAAGCTGGTGAACATTGTCCCAGTTTTCAAGAAGGGCAAGGAGGACCCTGGAAACTTCAGGCCTGTCAGTCTCACTTTAGTGTCTGGTAAAGTCTTTCTGGGAGGTATTGAGAAACACCTGAAAGACAATGCAGTCATTGTTCACAACTTCATGAAAGTCCTGCTTATCCAACCTGATTTATGACAAGGTAACCCACTTAGTTGATCAAGGAAAGCCAGTTGGTTTAATCTTTTCGGACTTCAGCAAGGCTTTTGATACTGCCTCTCACAGTGTCCTTCCGGACTAAATATATATTTATTTATTTCAACATTCCTTTGCTCTAGACTCGTGGGTCAGAGAGACCCAGATCAACACCTTAGTGCTGGTATTGTCAATGAAGACTAATGCGAAGAAGGCATTCAGTAGGTCTGCCTTCTTTTCATCCTCTTACCAGGGTTCTTCCCCCTCCAGTGAGTAACAAGCTCACATTATACCTTCTTTTCCTTTTGTTACTGATGTACTGGAAAAAGTTCTTGTTGTCATTGACATCCTTGGCTACCAATGTATCTTCTGTAATTTTAACTGAAATAGCCTTCAGACTTTTTATACATTTACTAATGTATTTAGTGATATCTAAACTCTTGATAAGAACTTTCTGATTGTGAAACAGTGTTCATTTATATCAATCTCATGTTCCATGAAAGCAAGACACTTGGTGGATTCTGAGTTTTCCCTTGGTTTAGCTGCTACAGAAATTGATCTGTTAGGCAAGATTCATTTCACTTTGGAAGTGATTGTTACTAAAAATAAAGTACTTTCAATATTTGAAAACATTATTTCTGTCTTTATTATATAATCTTAGCTTTCACATTACCAAATTTGTTTTTATAATGTAAGCAAGAAGATTCTGCATATTGCAATAATTCATAAGTACATGCTTCTTCTCCAGTAAATCTGTCTACAAATTCGGAAGTCTTTGCCACACATAGGCTCTTTTAAGGGCATAGTTGCAATTTTTGCCCCTTTGTTCCTCATTTCTAACATGGTGATAGACAAAGATCCATGCAACATAAAGGGATTTTGAACATAAATTTATTCAAGTATGAAACTGTGACACAACAGTAACAAGAAAATATGTAGTTAGTTTACTAAGGTTATAAAGGTAGGTAAAAGAAAAGGCAGAAATAAAATAGAATTTCAAATATGATTTGAAGGCAGAAATAAAGGCAGAAATAAAATAGAATTTCAAATTGATTGGAGCACGAATGAAGAGCTAATATATAAAAAGTGTTACAAATTAGATTGTCTCATCTAATATAATAAGTATATGACACATATGAAGTATTCACAAATACTCAAATTCTTATATGTTGATCTATGATATTTCTGTAATACAATTTTGTGAAAATGAAATATTTTATAAAATCGTACGCTTATGAATTATCAGTGGAATGAGCTAGTTATGACTGACCACCAGAGACATGAGACCACAGGTCATCGTATAAAGACAGATTTTTCTTCTAGGAATTTCCTGTGCAGAAGCTGATTTAGTAACAGTAATTGTTAAGAGCTAAATTTTAAATTCTACATTCAATTACTGTTATGCCCAGATGCTATTCCCATTAGAATTATTACATACCTCCATATATATGTTAAAATACAACATAAATTTGATTGCATTGCTTAATATGGATATTGCTAAAGAAAATTTACTAGTTACGATTCCAAGAGAGTGCATTTCACAACCTTAGAAAAGATACTAAAATTTAAGACTTTCATCAGGAAGAGTGGATGTAAGGGAGGAGTGTTACCTTTGTTTAGCTTCTTTTTTCCAGTTCTGCTGACTGCTCATCCAATTTTCCCTCTGCAACATCAGAAATAGGAAGAGTAACTTCTCCAACTCGTTACCTTACTGTACGGTGTTGCATCAGTGCATATTAGTTGAGGGCCAATGCTGAGCTTATACCACACCATTTCTCCAAGAAATAAAGGCGTCATTCTAAAAATCAGCTAATAATATCCTTCCTGCCCCTGCCCTCCTCCCCCCTCTCTTCCCCCCCTTTTCTGTAGTAAGTAAAATAAAAGCAGATTCATATAACCATAGCAATGGGAAGATTGCAAAATATATACTGTGTCCCTTCTGCTGGAATAGAGCATATTCTCTGAAGGAGCAGAATTTATGGTTTCTTTGGATGTGTTTTAACAAAGGAAGGATCAAAAAAAAAAAAAAAAAAGCCCCACAAGTATACAGA
>JAYRBT010000389.1:0-12923 GCA_036023395.1 Myiotriccus ornatus | reverse complement strand
GCTTGCCAGAGTTCAAAAAGCATTTGGCTGATACTCCCAGGCACATGGTGTGACTCTTGGGTGTGATTCTGTGCAGGGCTAAAAGTTGGACTTGATGATCCTTATGGGTCCTTCAAACTATTGTGTGATTCTCTCCAGCTGGGAGGCCTCCAGCATATATTGATGCCTGGAGTTGCTCCTTCCCAGGTGTGTGACTTTGCACACAGCTTTCTTGAACTTTATGAGGTTTTAGTGTGTCCATTTCCAGCTTGTTGAGGTCCGTCTGGATGGCTCCATGACCCTCTGCCAGCCAGTTTGATGTCAGCTGCAAACTTGCTGAGGGTACACTCTGGACTATCATCCAGATCTTTAATGAAGGTGTTAAACAAGATTGGACCTAGTATTGATTCCTGAGATAGTCTGCTAATTCCTAGCCGCAAACTAGAGTTTATGCCACAGATCACCATGTTTGGTGGCCTAGCTATTCAGCCAGTTTTCAACTCACCTTACTGACTCTTATCCAGCCCACATATCAAGAGCTTGTCTACGGCTTGTTTTATAACAGGATCTTAGGGGAGACGATGTCAAAGTCTTTACTAAAGTCCAGGTAGACAGTATGCACTGCTGTCTCCTCATCTGCCAGGCCAATTATTTCTTCATAAATGTTTATCAAGTTGGTCAAGCATGACTTCCCTTTACTGAAGCCATGCTGAGTGCTCCTGATGATTTTTTTGGTCCATAATGTTCCTGGAAATTCCCCCATCACCTTCCCAGGGATTGAGGTGAGGTTGACAAAACTCTGATTCTCTGAGTCCTCCTCATTGCTGTTTTTGAAGATAGGAGTGACATTTGCTTTTTCCAGCCTTTGGGATATTCTCCCAGTTGACCTGATTGATCAAAATAATTGAGAGTGGCCTTGCAATGATATCTGCCAGCTCCCTTGGCACTTGTGGGCATCCCTGAGGGCCCAAGACATTCATATGTCTTGTTTGCTTAACTTATCAGGTTTCGTCAGACGTGATCCTCTTTTACCAAGGGTTCATCTTCCTTGTTCCAGCCTTGTCTCCTGGTCTCTGGGTCCTGGGATCTGAAGGCTGATCTAGCTAGTAAATACTCAGTCAAAGAAGACGTTCAGTACCTCAGCCTTTTCCATGTCTGTGTAACCAGGTCCCCCATGTTGTCGAGCAATGAGCTAACATTTTCCCTAGTCTTCCATTTGTCACCTGTGTGCTTATAGAAGCCCTTCTTGTCTTTGACATCTTAGGCCAAATTTAGTTCCGTTTGGGCTTTAGCTTCCTGACTGTCCATGCTCAGATACTGTTTGTGCGTCCCTCCCAGTTTACCCATCCTTACTTCCAGGCTCTGTATGCTTCATTTTGTGTTTGAGTTTGGCTAGGATCTTCATGTTCATCCATGCAGGCCTCCTGGCATTTTTTTTTTTTAACTCTTTTGACCTTGGCAGAGGTGATCCTTAAATATTAACCAGCTTTCTTGTCTCCCATTACCTAGTGCCTAATCCCATGGGACTCTTCCAAACAGAGGCCAGAGTCTCCTCTTCTGAACGCCAGGGTTGTGAGCTTGCTTTTTACTCTCCTCCCTGCCCTCAGGATCTGGAACTCTATGGTCCCTGCAGCCCAGGCTGCCTTTGCTTTTCACATGCCCAACAAGCCCCTCCATTTGTGCCTGTATCACTTGGAAGAAAAAGTTATTATCAATGTACTTCAGGAACCTGGATTACTTGCAAAAACTGGTGAAAATGATACTGGTTTTTCCTTTTAAAACTGGAGCAATATTTCCATTACTCCAAGGTTTATGAGCAAGCTTTGTACCAGCCCTTCTTAAGCAGCTTCACTTATTCCTGTTGCCATTATTTTGCTTATAATAACTGTACTGATTAACTGTCTTTTTATTCTTATGATATTGGCATTTCCAAATAGTAAAAACTGTAAAAATACATTAGTGTTCAATTCATATAATTTATTGAACAAAGAATAGAAATTAATGGCTGTACAGCTGATTTAATGTTATCTGTTCTCCCTAAGAATAGGTGACTGCACAATCAGTATAAAAATGAATTAATGACAAAAGAAACCATATCTTATACATTATGTGTGTGTTTGTATAAAATACAATTACAATGGGATGTAGATTTCATCATGTTATGTAAAAGGAACCGTGTATTACTTGAATTTGACTTTATCATATCATTAGTATTCCCCTACATCTTGTTGAGGGTTTTTTTATGCTTCGTATTGATATATCAGAAGGTGTTGTAGGCTGCTGACTTTTCTACAGAATTAGTCTTAACTTTGATCTCTTTTACCATACTGTGCAGGAGTTCTGAAGAGAGCTAGTGGGGAGCTTTTAATAGGAGAAACTAGAGCAAATGAAACCAGCGTGCTTCCTGAACAGTTACTTCAGGTAGAAGAGGTGAGTATGAAAAGAGTCTTACACTTTTTATGGGATTTTCTTTTGTGTGTGTCTCCAGTGTAGTCTGTCATCATGTTCATTATGAACACATATTGCCATAGTTTCATTACTTTGGCTACTTTGATTTATTTTAGGTGAAAAGTCTCAGTTAAGATGGAATAAAATCTGGCATTTATGAGGAAGTGGTTGGTATTTAATATTTAATGACAGAAAGAATTTAACATAAGAAATCTCAAAACAAAAAATTGCTGAAATATGATCACTTTCTTAGTATTATATATATTATCAAATACATCAGAATCTTAAAAAAATCTATGAAATTCTTATAATTTGATAATAATGATTCTTCCTATAGGGATAGCTACTCACACAATGTGTAGTTTCTTTGATGCCAACAAACTACTGTGTAGTAAGCACTATGTTTTGTAGAATGTACGTACAAGATTAGGTTTTTGTCTGGCTCCAATTTACTACTAAACACATTTGTGTTGTTGATTTTATGGGACATAAATGCTCTAACAAATCTGATACTTTGTGATAGTGGAATTTAATTTTTTAATGGTTCAATTTTAATGGTGGAAAACTTTTTAAATGTGCTTTGAATCGGTTTGTGAGACTAATGTTCTTAGAGATTACAAAGAAGAATATTTTGAGTAGATTGATCCCTGTAAGAGGCCGGATTCGTATCTCACCGGATTCTTGGATTGATGGGTCAAATAAAGCATGTTGTCTGTTTATGTGAAGGTGGGGGAAGGGCTAAGCCTAGGCCTGCAGCCAACACCACTGTGCCCACGCAGAGCACATGGCAGGGAAGGCGATTTGGCTGGGCTGTCAATCCGTAAGATCCATCTGGTGGCCTGCCCACACCATGCCCCCAGAGCCTCTAAGTGGTGTGGCACCCCTCACTTTGGCTAGGGGGACTGTGAGTGGCAGTGAGCCAAAGGTCCCACCTAGAGGGAGTGGCCACAATAGCCAAAGTCTATAAACAGACACGCCCGTGATCTCCATCTTGCCTTGACCTCTGCCCTCCTGACCTGCCAACATGTGACTTCCAGAGTGATAAATATGTCCCTCTCCTCTCTTATTCTTTCTTCTCTTAATATCTCATCCTTTCCTCTTGTGGGCAACTTAAACACCTTTTTTATGTGTTTCACTTAATTTGTGGGTATTTCGTTTAAGTTGTATGGAGCTTGTGTTTGCTGGGTTTAACATAGGTTCCCTTACTATAGCAATGCTTTCTAGTCTCAGTAATCTGTTGTGATGCTTCTGGGAAGTTGCACGTTATTTCTGAAAAACCCTTTTTGCCAAAATACCTATTTTCTCACCAAATTAAAGGAAATGTCTTAGAGAAAAATGTGTAGTTTTTCTTTGGATGTAAACTCAAGGTATCAAAGAATAAAAGACTTTGCAAGGGTTCGTGTGGGCAAAATCTCTTGAAGTCTAAAATAGAAGTGGATAGCTGGTAAAAGCGTGGAACTTCTGGACAAGGGTGCAACAATTTCCACCCCTCCCCTTCCGCACCCAAAAAGGGGGAGTTCAAAAGTGTGTGTGCATGGGGGCTGTCTCTGTGCTGACTAGAGTTGAATACTTGGAGTGGAGAAAGGGAAAGGAAGGAATACAACTTTTCAGTAGAAGTAAGGTGGAAGTCTTTTACTTTGTAGCCTTTCACTGTCTTTTGATTTAGTATTATATCTGCAGCTCATTGGGAATCCTTCTTTTCTCCCATTATGCCCTCATGGTGGAGATCCAGTATTTACTCAACATCATCTTATGTAATTAAAATAGTCTCTTACAGTGGTGCAATTCCCAATTGGCCACTTCTGTTAAGGTTTAAGTCTGATGTATGTCATAAGAGCAATGCAAAGTCAGATTTAAGTTGACAAGTGATGATGTCCTGCTGTGTCTGCTTCTGGTAACTGTTACGCTTCAGATGACTTCAGAAGTCTCTGTTTAAAGAAATCAGGGAACTGATGTAAACCATAATAAAAGTCAGCATTGGCTAAAAACTACAAATCGCTACTTAAACATTTTACCCTTTGCTAAATCCAGCTCTAGAGAAGAGAAATACAGTGTGGCTGGGTTAAAACCAGCTTCTCCAAGGAGTTTTCCATTAAGATTCATGGTTAGTAACTACCAGTTGCTGTCTTGCAGTGAGAATTATTACAAGGTATACATTGCTAGATTACTTGTTATATTATTTAAAATGGTTGTAAATTCTTTTGACTTTGTTAAATAGATTCTGTTAAAGGTTATAAATCAAGTAAAGATGAACCATGTTTTTTAAAAGCTGTCTTGTTTAAACAGGGTTAATTTTTTCTTTAAAATTTGATGACAAATTTAATATCGTTATGCATGTTCATTTTTCTTAAGTGTAAATACTGCTTTTAACACAATTTCAAGGTCAGCAGACTATATTTTAAGTTCTTGGTGTCCTCTGATTTAGTTATGGATGTGCATTTTATTTTCAGACAATAACCCTCAATAATGACTTTGGATTGATTTAGTACTAATATGTATTTCAGCCTATTTTACTGAATTTTGGCTGGAGAAATGCATTTAAAGACCTGTCTTCTTCTGTGGCTCACTGTATAACAATAGCAATCGAGGATTTTTCATCTAAAATTCTTCAACATGAGCAGAAAGAAGAGTTTTCAGCTTCAGGCTGTGCAATGAGTCTTGTAAACAACCAGCAAATGAGGGAGTCCTGCAGAGCAGTCCAACAGGAGGAGCAACCAAAACGAATTGCTAAGGCAGGTATCAAAAGATCTGAAGTTTGAGGGGAGACATAATGCCAAGTCTGTTTGCCATCTACACTTTGAAGTACTTACAGTAGTATTAATATTCTATATCTGATATAAATGGAATTAAAAAGAAAGTGAGAGGCATTACGATGTGAAGCTGAAGAGAGCTTTATACAATAGCCTGTAGCGTGTACTTGAAAGAATTGACTTTTAAACTTCACTAGCATTATTTCTTTCAGCCAAAAAGTTCTAAAACTTTCTGATTTATTCTAACATTCATTCTAACATTCTGTTCTGTTACCAAGTGTTTCAATGGGAAAATGTTGAAAGCTTTGAAATAAGGCTATAAAGGGATTTCTTGTATTCATATCATTAGACATGCCATTCAACTAATCATAACCTGTAATATGGCCAATTTAGAGTTCTTTGATTTGGCTTAAAGGTCACTTATTAATTAAATTGTTTTTCTCAGAGAATATATATTTAAAAGGGGTTTTTTAGGTAAGCTTTGCAACTATGCTAGCAAATTTGGAATGCTGTTAATGAATGTTTGTTTAAAATAAGATATAAGCTTGTGGGAGATAATATTAGGGAGTCCAATGTATGAATTTATTAGGAGATGACAAGTTTGTTTCCAAATTAAGTGTTAAGACATTTGTTTGTATATTTTTCAAAATAAATTATTTTAGGAAGTCATCTTTGTTTATAAGGAATTAAGGTTGCTTTGAACGTACATTTAGTGAAATGAAAACCAAAATGAAGGCATTTCTAGCATAAGATGGTTTTAATTCTTTCCCCCAATATACACTGTGCAGCTTTAAAGCAAGAAGGAATGAAAGAATAATTAATTTTCTGTAGATAAATGTTTCTCCCATTTAATAGATTGAGATATTTATAAAGCTGATTCAATATATTTGTTTTGTGCCAATTTTATTATTCAAGAATCTGACTCTAATGTATATGAATTAAACAGTGCTGTCAGAATACAAATAATTTGATGCCCTGTTTGTTTATTTTCTCAGTTTTGTTTTGACATCATGGAAGAACTGGACACATTGCTTCCATTGGCTCTGGCATGCAGAGATGATTCTCTTTATGAAATTAGAGCAAACTTTGTAGAGGCCTGCAGCAAAGTGGCAACAGCTGTGCTGGCAAGACTGGAGGAGAAGAGCAAAGACGTTCCCTCTAAGGCTCCCCTGCAAGACTTGTGTGCTGCCCTTTCTACAGCAATATATGTCTTTCAGCATTTTACAATGTATAGCAATTTAATGAGAGAAACAAGCAAAAAGTAGGTCCTTTATAATATTTAATTAAAAAATATGTGACTTCATTCTATTTTGGTGATACAGTATGGTGGTAGTTTTCCAAATTGCATTATATTTTTAGCACTCTCAGTGCATGTACTATTTATGGAATGACCTGAATCAAAGTTATTGATAGTCTAAAACCACCTTTACAAAACAAATTAATTATGTTCAAGATCTACGTTCTGTTTGCAGATCAATATTTTTTATTTATTAAGCTTGAGAAAATAGGATTGTCCAGCAAACTGAATGTACTCTGCTGTCATTTAAATAAAGGGCTAAGACCTTAATTTCTTTTTCTCTCCTTTGTAATAGCTGAATTTTCATAAAATCTAATTTAGCTCTTAGCAAATCTTAAAGGACAACATACAAATACATTTCTGTGCGTTTTCCTTACTCCATCTGTATTCAGACATGTAAATGAATACATCCAATGTAGTTTTAGAATTATTTTTTTTTTGGCATGCAGAATAAAAATTAGGGGAGATATGAAGAAGGAGTGTAAAGTCAAAGACAGCGTTTAGCCTGGGGGGCAGTATAATTTCATTTGCTGTGCTTTTGGGATATTCTGACTTAATTTCTTCATTGGTCCATATGTTTCTGGCCATATGTAACTGAAAAGTAGAAACTATACCTTTTTGGAGGGATGCTGAATTAACACGATTTTCAATGAATGTATGATTTCTGAGTGGTTTTATGCACTGTTGAGCTACTTTCCCTCTAATGTTTTACTCTCTTCTGCATGAAGTATATCTGTGAATGGGAAGTCTGAGCCAAAATACTGCTCAGTAATTCTATTCAGGTGTATTGTCAAAGAGTTTTAGTACATACCTACCAAAAGCAATCTGTTCTCTGTGCTTGTTTTCTTTATCGCACTCAGTGCTGATGTAATAACTGCTGATGCAAGTATGCTGCAACACAGAATCTTAAAAAAAAGGAATGGCAAATGTACTTTTGCTCAGAAAATAGGATTAAGTAATTTATTTCTTAGTCACTTAGTTAAATGAGAATTTATAGACAATGAGACATATTTAAAGAACTTTTGAAACAAAGGGTTTCAAAAGTGAGTGTTAGGTTCAGACTTCAGAATCAAGAGGAAATGAATGATTGATATCCACTAATCAAGACTATTTGGAGTGCTGGGGATTGTTACCTCCTACTGTACAGCCTTTCAATCACTGTCTCTCTCATCATTCTCTCTGAACAGCCCCCTGTTCCTAGTGCTTGTCCGACAGTACCAGGAATTCATCAGTGTTCTCCAGCTTCAAGTTACGAACTACTGCATCAGAGTTTGTGCTACAAGCATATTACAGGATGCTGAGAGCCACCACTGGGATGACTCCAAAGCTTTTTATGAGGTGTGAGGTCAAGTTTACTATGCCTCCCTTTTGCAAAATGTGTTTTACTGATTGCCAGCTCTCTGACTAATTAGAAGCATATGATCAGCATTCTTTTTAAATAACAATTGTTGGAATTTACTTTTTTGAAATATCTATTATTGCAGGCAAATGTCTCTCTAGAAATGACATAGAAAAACATAATCATTTAAAAATGAGATATATTGTTAGCATGAAGTGTTTGTGTCATTTGCTTCATAAAATATTGTGTGTTAAAACATTTATATAGAACTCAGTAAAGAAGACACCGTCATCTTAATCTCTAAGAACTTTACACTTCTTATAGAAAATGTAACATTTGAAAATCATTTTCTGGGAAACTTTTCATCTCATTATTCAGCTTTTATTTTGAAGTGGTTCCCTATTTTAGTTTTCAGGAGTGAAGAACATAACAAAGAAAGATGGCCAAGATAGTTACCTTAAGCATTCAGCGGTAGAGTTCTGAAGTAAACAGTGCCATTTCACCTGCATTTTGAAGTCACAGTTCTGAGCTATAGCTATAGAATCCTATTGATTCTATGAAAAAAAAAAGGCAATTTATTTTTGTTTATTGAGTTTTTTCCTTCATTGCAGTTAAATACAAGCACAGATTGACATGCACTATTTGAAATTATTTTCACTTGATTGCAGGATGATGTATTATACGTTTTTTATCAGTTAGAATTGAGGTCTCCTGGAGACAAAGTCCTGTCCTTCCTTTTATCACTTTTTGTCTAAGACAATTAGTGTGTGTTTTTTTATGCATTTTCTATAATTCTTACATGAAAGAAAATTCCCTGTGATACATGTACTCTACAGATGTACTATAAAAAACTGCTGAGCAGTGACAAAAATGTGTACTGGACAGGGCATACAAACCTTAATATGAGTAATCTGTCGAAATGTCCATCCCTCAAAGTAAACTAAATAAATATTTTATTTTTGTTTGAATGTTGGCCCAGATGATAAGGTAAGAAATGTCGTGGTTTTGTCAACTGATAAATCATGATGCAATCTTGAGTGTCCATAGCCCATATGGTGCTGTGTGCTGTTTGCTAGTACCCAGTAGCTTCACCATGGAGGAAACCTAATTGTGAGAAATAGTTGTCTGAAGACGAAAGAATATGGAGTAGCTAAACAGTTTTATCTGTTTTATCTGTTTTTTTTACTGAGCTGAACTGATGTGTGTAGGAAGGGATGAGGAAAGCCAGTGTCCCAGCTCTTAAGGTTTGCAGCACTTGAGGTCAGAAATATGTAATTTTACATCATCACTCCGCTCTTTTTACTGGGTCATGGGAGATGGCCCGAGGGTGGACCATGATCTGCTCGGAGTGCCTTTGCGAACCATGATGCTGAGCAGATGTTACTTCCATTGGCCTCTTGTAGGCATCCCAAATGAAAGAGATTGGATTAAGACCTATTGCTTGTTACAGAGGCAACATCCTGCTGAAACTCTAGCAGTTAATGTAGCAGACATCTGCTGTAGCTGTGGGAACTTCTGTTTTCTAATAGTCAAAAAGTAAAGAATTGTCTTTTCAGAAATAATATTGAGTGGCTTATATAATAAAGCACAGCTGGTTGTCTCCTGATATATAAGCTAAATAAAAGCTCACATCTGTTTGTATTATATGGAGCTTGCAAAAATAGCAGATGTTTGTAAGTAGAATTGTCTAGAAATGGCAGCAAGTAGAAAAACAGGTCAGAAAAGGGGAACGCATCTCATGTAAATCTTCAGTGAAACTGTTGCTTCTGCAGTGGAGGTACAATGCTAAGAAAGGGGTAAAAGGGTATTAAATTAGAGCAGAGAAAGTGAAACAATTTGTGTTTATAGTTACATAGTTAAAAAGTAAAACTTCCCAACATTCAGTTACTTAAAAAAGTAAATGTCCTGTGTCAAAAAGTGAATTTAGAATTATATATTTGGTTGTCAAATCTTCATGGCTTTGGAAAATTTTTAGATTTGTTTTTGAAGTTAAAGATAGGACCAAAATAATTTTGCTTCCATCTGGCATTCAAACTAATTATTTTTTAACTGTTAAGTTTATTCTGTTAACAGTTCAAATGTTTTTGCAAAGAAAGGGAAATCTCAGTAAAATGTAATGTAGGGTTACAGACTTATTTCTGCATAGGTTCTACTTAAATGTACCTCAGTAGTAATCACAATAATATATCTAAACACCCAGGCATCTAGAAATGTCTTAACATTGAAGTTATGCAAACTTATGAAGCTGTGAGTTGTGTTATGAAGTAAACTTGTACTTTCTTGTTATATTTCCATGTGTCATGCAATAATATTCTATATAAGAAAATATAGAAAATTATTTTAATATGTCCATTATTTTATGACATAAACTTTTTGTCAATTTAAGACAATCCTGTTTTATCAGTATGGAAACACCTGTCAAGTGCTTGGTTATTCAGAATACTAGTGGGTTTTTTTGTTTGTTTTCCTATTGAAATAAGGTGTTTATGGTTGTATGTAGAAAGAAAATTAGTCATATGATTTTCTTTTGAAACTCAGCTGTACATCATTTTTCTCTTTGGCATTAGTGAAACCTAAAAATTGGATGCCCTAATGATTTGTTGTTTCCCCCCTCCCCCCTTCTAAATTAAATTTCAGAGATGCTTACACCACTCATAATCTTAATGACCAGAGTGGTGGTCATAAATTTGGTACTTTTATTGTTAAATAATGCCTATTAAAATCTGAAAGTGTTTTGAAAATTATGAGGTTACTTTATATTTCTGATAATGCTAAAATACCAACAAATGCTTAAAATATTTCTCTGTTTCTTTGGAACATGGGAAGTGGAGATTGCAGTCTCTAATCTCATACAGTTTCATCATAATGCTATTTTCTGGCTAGGTATAAGTTAAAATATTTAAATGTAAGTTATACTATCTACTTTTTAGGGATTTTGTGGATTAACTGCTGTTAAATTTTGACTCCTCTGTATTTATTTCTGTATCTTAATGGGGTAGTTCTGTATAGACAGTGAAATATTAGTGCCAGTGCTGATTCCTTCCCAGAAAATGTTTGGTTTCAGTGAATTAACATTATAAGATAAAAAAATAACTTACTAAAAAATTCTGGACATCTCTTATTATCGGTTTAATAGTTCAGTTTTCCTTTTTTTCTGCTCTTATTACATATCTATTATACATAACCAGAGTTTCATAATCATGGTTATGCATAGCACTTATGAATCTGGATAAATACATATGCTTAAGTAATTTAAATAATTAGCTTCTTTGCAGAGAAACTGTTACATTAAATTTGTCTGAGTATTGTAGTGAGTAGAGAATACTGTATATGTATTAAAACTAAACTTACAACAGTATGGGTCTGCAGAATAGGTTAACTGAGGATATAAGAGGTCAAATGATGTGGTTTTGTCTTATGGCAGACCTGTAATTTGGTGACTGAAATGCAGCATGTGTTGCCTTGCAAATGAAGATGTTTCACATCTTGCCAAGGACCATTTGTTGGTCATCATATTCCTGAAGATCTTCAGCTATTTCCCTTCAGATGGATTAAATTAGACTTACAGGAATTACACTGACATTTTCTACGGTGTGTTTTTATTATTTAATGTGTGGTGATTTTGCTAGGGGGAAAGATGCTCATTCTCTGTCCAGATGTGGCATTACTTCTGCTCTGCTATTCATCATGATCTATGGACTATTCTACCTCCAAAGACAGCCCAGGAGATTCTTACAGATATACTAGAGCAATCTTTGGATGTTCTGTCCTCCAGATATTGTCAGGTGTGTCCCAGTTACAAGAGAACACCTCAAATCAGGTAACGGTATATTTAATGCACAGTATTAATGGATAAAATAAATAAATATTAGTTTTCTGTTATGCACTGCTTTGATTCAGATTTAAATGTTAATGAACATAGCAGAAGGGATAGACCAAATTTGTGCAATTTTGATATTCATTTTAATTCAATATATTCTGTAATATATGTACTCTAAATGTATTGGTAATCATACCATGAACTGGGCAAAATCAAAGACCTCTTTTAACTGTTGGTGAAATTGATCCATAAACTGCTTGATTGGTTTGAAAGCCTCACAGCGAAAACGCATTGAGAAGTGGTGATGCAACCAAAAATGTGGGCAGAAATTGACAACATCAGTATTAGAAATCGAGCTGTTGATTCATCAAGAAGACTTCATGTGTTCCAGTAGAATTCGTATTTTCATAGGGCTTTTCAAGTAAAAGTGTTACAAGGTCACATCAAAAGATTTGCCAGGATGACACCAGTGGTGCAGAAAGAGAGAGGATAAAGAGGCTATTCCTTCTTCTGTCATTTTAGGAAATAGGAAGCTGAAGTTCTTCTGATTGGGAATCTTATGTTTTGCCAGAGAGGAAAGTCTTTTTGAGAAATACTAAACGAGATGTCTCCAGGTGGAAACTTACTCTACCGTTATCCTTTTTATCCAGTGTTTTACTGCATGAATTAGTGTATTTCTCATAACAGAATCATGCAGAATCACAGGATGGATAAGTTTGGAAGGGACCGCAGCAATTCATCTGGTCCAGCCTCCCTGCTCAAGCAGGGTCCTCCTAGAGCACCATGTGCACTGGATTGTGTCCAGGTGGTTCTTGGATATCTCCAGTGAGGGAGACTCCACGACCTCTCTGAGCAATCTGTTCCAGTGTGTGGTCACCCACACAGTAAGAAGTTCTTGCTCATATTCAGGTGGAACTTCCTGTGCATGAGTTTATCCCTGTTGCCTCTTGTCCTGTTCCTTGGTACCACTGAGAAGAGTTTAAGAGTTTGTAATTTCTAGTGGGTGAGAGACTCAGAAGATATATGTTCTGTGTGAGCTGAGTTACATGCTGTCATCTGATGTTTTATTAAGAAAATGAGTATTGTTATGAAAGGTAACATCAGACTGGTGACCTGTCACTAGTGGGATTCCACAGAGCTCCGTCTTGGACCCTGTGCTCTTCAACATCTTTATAAATTACTTGGAGGCTGAACTGGCAGGGATACCAAGTAGGTTTGCAGATGACACAAAACTTGGCAGAGCTGTTGACTCCCTGAAAGGTGGGGAGGCCCTGCAGAGAGACCTCGACA
>JAYRBT010000388.1:0-12924 GCA_036023395.1 Myiotriccus ornatus | reverse complement strand
TGTCTTCTCACTAGGTTAGCAAGAACAACATCTGGACCTAAAGTCCTAATCAATCTAATTGTAACAATTCATATTATTACTTCAGCTTTCTTTTTTGTTCACTTCTAAGCTTACGATTGCCAGATTTATAACATTCCCGAAATTCTGCCGGCAGCAGCAGGACCTGTACAAGCAGGTCTTTGAGGTTTAGTCTGCCACCTCCCAGCACCTTTGCCCCCAAGTCTTTTTGGCTTCCTCTCTTATCTCACCTTATTTCCAAGTCCCACCTGCCCACATAACATCTGCCCTTGGGGGCTCCTTCACTGCAGGTGATTTTCAACAACAGGCAGTTCAAGTGAAGTGAAGTTAAACTTTTTTGTTGCCCTTGAAAGCTACCAGTAGCCAAGAGTCGGGGCTGCAACCTAGGTTTAAAAATGTTACCCTCTGTCATTAAAAACAACCCCATTGCTGGAAAACCCTGGTCAGGCTGGATTTTGAAGGTTTGACATGTCATGACCAGCAGCAAGAACAACAACAACAAAATGATGTAAACAATTCTTGCAGTTTTATTTGTCTTGAGGCTGAGCTAAGGAATCATCAGCATTTTCTACTTACCGCGTGACACAGAACATCATTCACATTTTCCGTCTCCCAGAAAGTGGAAACAATAAATCTACTCTGACTAGACATAAGGTAAGAAATAGCTGAAAGGGAATAGGATTTTTTTCTGACTTGCTGAAAGAGTTTAAAGCTATAAAAGGCCCCCCACTACGGTCTGGAGTCTCTCCACAAGGAACAAGGCAAGTGTCAGGGGACCTGCCTGAAGGGCAGAGGGCTGGCAAGAGGAGGAAATAAAACCTCCTCCTGCAAGCACTCGTGTTTCCAGCAGGAGGATAGCAAAATTACAGGCTTAAAGCTCACACTGCCTTACTTGTGTCACTGCAAACTCAGCCACTTTGCCATTATCGGCAGCCCACTTATGGAAGAGGCTCAAATGGAGGGAAAACATTCACAAGATGCAGCAAAGGCCAAGCCTGCTGAAGAGGTGAAGTTATTTATTTCTTTAGCAGGCTGAGTAAGACTTACTACAGTGGCCCAAGTAAGCAATTCCTGAGAAAAGCTGTTGAAGTCCCAACACTCATTTTTCTGTCCCAATTGTTTCAAATGCTGCGAAAAAGGACAATATATTCTCATTTTTCTTGAAGGCTTGTTGGCCTAAGTACAGTCCACTGTCCTTCTACATGTTTAATTTGCACAATTCTTCAAGAAGAGGTGGAGTGAGGCACAGGGAGAAGACAGCTGGGAGACAGCACAAGAAGGAAGGGCATTTGGAAGTAAGAACACGAAAGAACTGATCAAAGGAAAAAAAGAAAGAAAAGTGAAAGACTTGTGTAGAGTCAGACCTTCATCTATCCAACCCCACCGCAGTGCTATTCACAGCACAACCCAATTACGTGTTACTTAAGATTTACACACCTTTTCTGCATGAACAACCACGGGTTTGAAGCATTTTTGAGAGTTGCCTTGAGAATTTATGACGCACTCAGCAGTTTGACTTCACGAGACGAAAGCCAGGGGACAGAAAGGGGACTCAACTCCGTGTCACAAGGCAGATCTGCTTTTCGGGGGGGATAAACAACTCCTGATTTATAGTGCCATGTTCAGACATGCAGATAAGTCCTTACAGAAACAGAGTGTCTGGCCTGCCACGTTTTTCATGACTGCAGCGATGCCGAGAGCAATTCCTCTCCCTGCCGTGAGCGCCTCAGAATAAAGGAGCTTGCACAGAAATGTGTAAACAAATTCCACAAAAAATACAACACCTAACTTATCTTAACAGAAAGCTATGCTGTCTAAGAGATTTAAGTGTTCTTCCACCACTAATTGTTTCACTCCTACAGTCCCATTAAAGTCTTTACAACTGGAAAACACTCAGCTCAGACAGAGAAGTTCTGCAGCACAATCTCTGGATTTTTGTGCTGGAGAATGCACCAAGTGAATGAATACATCACCCATGTATGTGTCCCCCAAGCAAAGTTCTGAGCACCTATTAAACTGAAAAACACACTCCTTGGCTGAGACACCTATCTAGATGAGCTTTCCAGTCCAACATCTGCAAGTCATGGAGCTGAAATGAAACGGCATGGTATTTCCATCTGACATGCTGCACGTGGGACTTCCCAGAGTTAAATCCTGATCGCATTAAAACCATAACTTGCAGAAAAAAACAGAGTAATTAGTTTCTAAAATAACCAGTGTCAGAAAATCCTCTGTAGTAAAGAGCAAGTTGTCCCAAATCTTAATTATTCATCCAGCAGGAGAAAAGCCAAGTCATATCTGCCGAACTGTTAAATACCCGTTCCCTTAGAGGAAGATACCGACTATCACCAAGTCACCCTTCAAATCCTCCTTTTTTAAACCGAGACTGAGCTGCTTGAGCCTTTTAAGGCAACCCTCCTGACTCTGCTCAGCACTGCCTCTGGTTTGCAGCTTCCCCCTCAGCCCCCCTGCCCCGAACCAGCAGGGCACAGGGCGAGCTTCAAGGCCCTCTGCAAGGGCAGCAGAGCCTTTTTGTACTCTGTGCACACAGCCATGGATCACAGAGGTTTATCTCCCCCTCATTCCACATTTAATCATGTTACAAGGCATGGTATACCAAATTCATCGTTCCGCTGAACCAACGATCTCGTTGCTCCTCCTTTATCGCTCAAACTTCCCCCCCAAGGTTAGAAGTTCACAGATAGGGGTTATTTTTTGCCATCTGCAAATTTCTGTTGCTGATATCCTACTAGGATTTTATTTCCCCCTCAAACCACTGATTTAACATCAAAATTGCATGGAGACAAGGCACAAGTTGTGTGAAACATGAAAGGAAAACTGCTTTAAACCTACAGGTGAATTATTACTGTATTTAATCACGACCTCTGCAGTGCCACTAGTTTTTAGTGCATTTGACATTAGATGGTTAAATTCTTAACTCGTAACAGCCAAGTTTGCATCTCACATAGAAGTGTACTATATCAACATTATTAGATTTATCATCTGTGATCTCACCAGTTTTACAAGATGTATTTTCTACACCTGTGTTCCGTATGAGATAATTACTTTCTGGTCTTGCATTCATCATTCAAAACCTGTATCAGTATTTCACAGCCATAACCAAGATCAGGGTAAGTCAAGCCAACAGTCACTCGAGTCTCTCTTTGTTCAGCTGCATTCAAAATATGAATGTTCAGCCTTTTGCATTTCCCCTACATTTCAACATACACTGAACAAATACAATTGAAGTCAATTCAAACCAAAAGTGCCATCTCCACCTCTCATACAACGCAAGCCACCAGCTTAGAAATGATGTAGCCTGATACATGGCCACACTATGACACGACAGAGGTAAGCACTGGGTGAAATTCAGCTCAGCAGCTGCTCTGCATCAACTGCTCCAGTACCTCAGCCCCTCCTGATGTATGCAAGGTGATTTACCCAGAAACAAAGCACTACTCAAAGACAAGAAAATCAGCACTAAGTGGATCTTGTAGCTCATCCATGGGCCCACAATACTGGTACAGCCACACTGGAAGGGAATTAATCCCCACCTCTGTGTGACATGACCACATCACCTGCCTGTTTCCCAGACACAGCTCAGCAGCATTAAGTCAGCACCTGTTTCTGCACATAACTGCTATCAGTAATACAATAAGCAGTTTTGTTGGTGGCAGTTTTCACTAAATTCAAAAAAACCAAACTATTATTATTTCACTGTTGACAACTTACAGTTATTTCTCGTATCCTATTCCTTTCTTCACCAGATTCTGCTCCTAGCATCTAATAAACAGCTCTCACTGTTACTCCCCTTGCTGGTTTGGATATTTGGGAATTTTACTGCCAGTGTGCTTTGTATCAGATATAACAATGAATTTATTTTACCAATAGGTTTCCTCTTGACTGTGGTGTTCAGGTTATACAGCCTTGCAGTTCCAAAGTGTCATTTCTTTTTCTCCATTTAAACATTACCTTCTTACCTGCTTGGCTAGTAATCTTCACAGCTTTTAGAACAGGTCTTTTAAACCACTAAAAATGTAATTGGTTGGATTTTATTCTTTGCACGTCACACACACAATCAAGATACAATCATTATGTCTAAACTAGCCTCAATTTTCAATTCCATCCTTCGTTTTTAACACACCAAAACAAAATCTAATGTAGGTTTTGCCCTTGTAAGGCATAGGAAAAAAAACTTTGCAGCTCAAAACATGCTGTAAGTCTTCTTTTTAAGAAGGCTCCTGCCTTGCACAAGGAAAACCATCACCTAGGGCTTTTGGAGGAGCTGATCCCTGCCTTCAGTACAGGGGTCAGCCCTCCAAAGCAGCCCTTTCCCCAAGGTACAGCCTCCTGCCTTTCTTTGGGGTCCTGCCACAAGGGGAAAGAAAACAACAGCCTCAAGCCCACTGCTGAAAGGGTATCGACCACTCTGGAGTGATTCCAGCCAGTGATTTATTTCTGATCAGAGCCCCCGAAGCGGGAATGCCTTTTCTGACAGTGGCACTCATTCCTCTCCCACATCCCAACTTTGCAGAACAGGTCAGACCCAGGGGTTTTAATATTCCAATCTTGCCACTTTTGCCACAAGAGCTCAGGCAAAACTTTGCCAGAACTAGATTCAACATCCTTGGAAACATTTAAGGTCAGCTTGGACTGGGCTCTGAGCAACCTGGTCTGGTCAAAGACGTCCCTCCTCATCGGAGGGGATTGGACTGGATGGCCTTTGAAGGTCCATTCCAACCCAAACTGTTCTACGATTCTGTTACTTCGTTCTTATTTAAGGTTAACCAAGGGAAAATGGAGCATTCACCCAGAGCCATCTTCCCTTGGAAGCCCACTTTCCAGACTCCACAGAGGTAACCACTGTACTGGGCACCCTGAGTCACCAGCTGCTTGAGGAGCAGATGATCCTCTTTTGAAGTTACGATTGACTGTTCACAAAAGTAAGAGCTGTGTTAAATGTCTGTGTAGTTATAAACTGGGGAGGAAACTTTAGTGATGAACATTCATACTATTACATCATCTTTGCCAGAGCCCAGGGACAGCAGGAAAAGCCAAGTTTCAAAAGAGTTCCAACTGCACTGAGATCAAAGCAATGGACCTCATCTACATATTGGGGGGCTCCAACCAGGTTGGTGATTCCGGGAAATTTGACAAGAAAAATGCAGAATTTGATCTAAGCAAGTGATAGATGGATGTCTCAAGGAGCTATGGGGTAACCTGGCAGGTTTCACCATCCCCAGAAAGAGAGTAGGGACCTGCAGACACCTCTCTCCCCTCATATCAGACAAGGGCTATCAATGCCCAAAGCTGCTAGAAGCTTTCCAGTCCTGTTCAAAGAAATTTATTGTCCAGTGGGACCTTGTGCAAACTGAAAAAGTGGAAAAAGCTGGCTTCTTCCTTGAAGTTTGATTTACCTCACTTGCAGAAAGTAGGACCTGTTTGAGGCAATCACATCTTAACACAGAAATAAAGGATAGCCCCAGTACCACAGTGACAAGGAGAAAAAAATACAGCTGATACCCTGGCTAAGTATATATTATAAACCCTGACAGTGATCCCTCAATGTCTAAACCTGCCTGCCTTCGCATTCTGAATTTATAAATAAACTAAAAATTTACCAGTGTATTAAGGTGACCTTGTTTTTCTTCAACACACGGATTTAAAGAGAGTAAAAAGCTAATGAAGCCTAGAAAGAGGGATAAACTACACGAGGTAGCAACGATACAACAGCATCTTATCTCAGAAGGGAACATGTATGGGCTGAAAATATGTGAAAGGGCTCTGATAAAAGTGTCAGTCTATAGCTGAGAGAGTAGAAGAAAGGAAGGAAGAAAGAAAAAAGGGATTTACAGCTTATGAAGGACTACACTGTTATTTCCTTACTGCAGTATACCAGTGGACTGAAGGAGGAAGATGAACTACATATGAAGGGATGAAGGCGCATTTCTGATGTCACTGAGACTACTAAAAAACTAATACTTTCAGCAAAGATGAGAGAGATAGAAAATAAAAGAAAAAGTCAAAACTAGTAGCACGAGCAGGGTGTTGGATTTTGGGGTTTTCTTAAGGAAAAAAAACCACTGTCTTTAGAGCCTGATAGCAGATGCCACTGAATAAAACACATGGGGACATGCAGATGAAAGAATCAGCCGAGTGCTGAAATTCAGATCCTCTGACACACCCAGAGCCACCAGAGGCCATCAGCCCTCCCCGCCTCTGGGAATCCCAGGCATGTTTGACGAAAAGCAACGAGCACTGCCAGTAGCTGCCACCAAGACCGAGAGATCCCTTCTTGGGCTGCCGAACTTGGAATGGGAGCAGCAGAAGGTGCCAGGCCCGCCGAGCTGCCTCACGCAGGCTGCTGTGCTGCGTGCAGGGCAAGGGGCCAAAGCCCTGAGGCGTCTCACCGTGCTAATTACAAAGCAGGATAAAATAAAATTGCTTGCACGTCGCACTGCTATGCGAGCCCCGGGGAGGGAGAGGCCTGCCATTTAAGAAAAGGGGGAGGGAAGAGGGGAAATTAAGTTGTATTTTCCTTTCCCTAATTTGTGTTAAAACATTCTACCGGTAAGAATTAATAATGCATACGTAAAACAGGCTTCATGATTCCTTGTCACGTTAAGCTGCCGGCGTGTTGCAGTAATAGATTCAAAGCGTTAATTTATTTTGCATGAACCTCATTCTTGGCGTGGCAAGGGAATATCCATTTTTAGCAGCAAGAAAGCTAGCATGTTGTTCAGCAGAAGAGTAAAATTTATTTTAGTCTCTTTGCGTGTGCCATATTGAAACAGTCTAAATTCGTATCCTCAGAGCATATAAAAATCTCACATGGATTTCAGATCCTGATTACAGTGGTACAGACTTAGGGCCAACCCTCTTCTGAATTCCAACTGCAAGATGAAGACACTGTTAACACTCAAACACTCTTACAGAACAAAAGACTTTTTTTTTGGGGGGGGGGAAATGTAGATTTAAAAAAAAAATAATTTAGAGGTAGTATTCCAAGTGACTGTCAACTCCTACACCACTTTTATTATCTAGAACAAAATGTTGCAACCTTCCTAAACCCTGAGAGCCATCTGATGTTTCTGACAAAGGCACTGAAATCCTTTGCTGAAGTTTCATGCTGTTGATGGTAGGTGACTCATCAAGCTGAAAAACAATTTAGATCACTGCATTAAGGTGAGGGTCCCTTCTGAGCTGCCCTCACTTTCGCTGAGCACAACTTTCAGAAATTTGCATTACCCTAGGGATGACAGATGGAAACTTAAAACCTTTTTCCATCCTCAACTCGAAAGAAAGTTTTGGCTTCTTAAGGAAAATATTTGCAAGACAGAAAAAAAAAAACAAACATAAAACTTTTCGAAACACTCCTGCCATTCAGGACAAGCACCTACTCACAGAGGCTGAGTGAAGTGCAGCTCACATAAATAAAAGTTAAACACTCACTTCGAAATCAAGGGTCTTAACCAAAGTCAGCCCAAAATTAGGATGCAGGTACATCCTACTCCCCAGTGATGACTGCTGATTTCCTTCAGCTTTCTTGATGTGTGAATGGATGCACTACTCAGATTTCTGCAGCCTGCTTTACACTCGTTATTTTGCTACCATGACACACAGCACTGACTTCCCTGCAATTTCTTAATCATGTCATTTCATACACTGGGATTTTCTTTTGTTTCCTCAGAATAAAAGGAAAAGGGTAATGTACTCAATTAATTATTTTTAAAGTTTTACTTGCATTCTTAAACCAGGCACTGGGTAGTCATTCCTGCTGGATACCAGCTGCTTTCACAGCCCCCACTCTTCTCCCCACCACAGCATTTGTCCCACTGTGGGACAGAAAAGGGCTGAACCATCACTCAGGAACAGAAGAAACCCATCTCTCTCTGCCTTGCTTGGAGACCAAATCGATCACCCCCAGGAAACTCAAGTTATGGAAAACTTTTTATTGGTTTCATGCCAACTAAAACCGTTAAAAACTAAAAACTTAATTGCACTAAGGTCCTCTTTTCCACTTCATTTCAAACACTGCTGCCTCAAGTGGCCTGCCTGTATAGTCCAAGCAATACTTGGGAAAGTCCATCACAACAAACCTCTCCAAAGCATTTATGCTTTTATGTCTTTATTGCTCAAGACCAGGTGTTGTTCGTGGGGTTTTTTAAACCGTTGTTCTTCTCTCCATCTTGCTTGGAAATAAATTAAGCATTTGGCTAAAGAAGCAGAGGACACAGTGAGCCTGGTAAGCCTCACCACAAGCCCAGCTTCAGTTAAATAAGATTTAAATGTCCAAGGAGCTAACCAACAAACATAGCAAGATGGGGAGAGTGTGCTGGAGCCTTTAAAAGATTGTTCTCAGGATTTACTTGTGTAACAAAACAGAAGATGGACTTTAAAGACACCATGGAGGTGGCTTAAAGAAGGACAGAGGTAAGAAACAGCAATTTGGGTTGCCCAGCAGAAGTCATAGGTTTTTATTGCTTCCTAATGAATACTTCATGTTAATAGAATACTTCATGTTAATAGAATCAAAAAGACAAAGCCAGCGCTGAGCAAAACAAAGGCAAAGACTGTGGAGCACGTGAACCCAACACAACAGAACAAAAGGTGATTTCCCAGCTATTTCTGGAGAAAAACTGGAGTGTTGAAACAAAGTGAAGTAGCATTTTCTCAGAAGGTCCCTAAATCCATGTCTGAATCTGCCACTCCACAACAAAGCTGATGATTTGGCCCTTCACAGGAAAAATCAAAATCTATTGCCTTACCCATTCACTCACAAAAGCATCCTCTTAACAAGCCCCATGCAAAGCAAAAAGATAAAGGTTTTATAACACAGTTACAGCTAAACAGTCAAATGCAAAGAAAAAAACACAACAATATAATAGCTTGAACCTTTTACTGCCGAGGTATCATTAACAATGAAACCATGTATGTTAAAGTTGGCATTAAAATGCATAAGAAACATTTATCTGAATCCAATAGAAGAGCCTTGTCCCTATTACATATCTTTTGCATGTAATTAAGCCAGTCTTCTGATCACACAATATAAAAACTGGGCTTTTCAAGACTGCATGTGGGGGGAAAAACCAAACCAAAACACTCAGAAGTCCTACACTTTTTACATATATTTCCATGCATTTTTACATGTATTTCCAGGCACTTGCCAAGCCTCCAGCAGCAAATTGGACACATGCAGGTTTATCCATCACACATGAATTACAAGGCTTGCACTTTTTAGACCAGCAAAGAGATCTATTCTAGCTGTCACATGGTTTTCCTAGTTGCACACCAGGACAGAGCTGAGAAGTGGGTGTCTCCCCTCTCACCACTGGTTCAGCCCTTCTCCAGCAGTTCACTGTGCCCTTGCTCATAGCTCAAAATCACGAGGTATAACAAATCAGAGCAAGAAAAGCGACAAACTCACTTCTGTGCCTCTTTTCCTCCCTCCCACGTTGGATTTCTGGGGGGAAAAAAATTAATATGGAAAGACTATTTGATAAAATTATTTCTTAAACAGAACCACGATGAGGCATTATTAAAAAGATATTTGATTTATTTTCCACAAGATCCCTGAGACCTTACAGAAAGGTTAAATTAACTCAGGAAGAGAGGGTACAGCAACACTCAAATAGGACAATCAGGGAAATAGATTTCAAAGAGCTGAGATTATTTTTTTCATTTGTAATTTCTTGCACTTTTTGGGAGCTGTTCGTGAGCATTGTGGGTTTGAGGTTGGGTTTGTTTTGGGTTTGGTTTTTTTGGGGTGTTTTTTTTAGAATAATTTGTTATCCAGTTACTATTTTATTTTTGTTATATTTTAACACTTCAAGGCTGCAGTCATCTGGCAAGCAGATTTAAAAGCATCTGCTGTAGCTCCTTAAAGCCATAAACCCTAGCTAAGGGTGTATCAGTAGCATGCAGGTGACATATAGAAAGCTAGTGGTGACACATCTTTTCTGGAGAGCAGGGAGAGGGTAACAGGGACAAGAGCAACCCTGTTACAGTTCTTTTCACAGAGTACAGAAACATACACAGAGTAAGAATTCTTTCAAGTGTAGCCAAAGAAAACAGAAGGTTATTTTGAACTGATTTTTGCACTACGTTGAGAAACTTGCTAATTTTTTTTGTCTGCTGATAAATTTCTCAAGGAAGAAATACTGGGACCCAGCTCAAATATTTGACCTAAACTTGTAAAGCTGCCTTCTGGATGTCAGTGGGTCTAGAGGAAACTGTATTGCCTACTTCTACATTTACACATTGCCACAACAATTGTACTCAGTAATTCTCTCAACATTTGCTCTCCATAATGCAGTGCAGACCTCTTTTACAGAGAAGATTAAAACCCACCTTAATGCAGGAAATCTCATAAGCAAGTAGACAAAACTTAACATTGTACCCAGTGCTACCCAGACTCCTTGCTAACACTCTCCAGATAAAATCTTGTATAAGGCAGAGTGTTCTTCATTTACCCTTGCTATGATAATTTAAGACACCAAAAATGGCCTAATATTTTGACATTCCTTTCCAATCCATTATAGGTACTGCAGAAACTTTATCACAAATACAGAAGGAAAATTTCTGTCAGAACAGATCTAAAATTTTAGGAAACAGCTGTGAAAAGTAACAGAGAAACTCAATGCTGTTTAATAAACCACATATTAACACCTGCTTGCAGCTGGCTGTCTGGCCAGACTGTACTCCTGATAGCTCCCAGCATAACCTGATACAGAGATAGCTGATTGCAACCAAGTGCTCCGTATTTATTAAAAAAATTTTAAAAATTAACAATCACACATGCTCATCTTGATGAAGATTAAACCCCCAAGCTGAATTCCTGCAGGCATCTTACAGAGCCAGTTGCACAGGGGCAACTCGGATCCCTGCTCGTGTTAAATCCTGGGTAAAGGCTGAGCTGGTGGTTGAGGGATCGAAGGAGAATAAAAATCATAGAACCGTCAAGGTTGGAAGAGACCTTCAAGATCATCCAGCCCAGCTGTCCACCCAGCACCACCACTGTAACCCCTGAGCCACATCACCCAGCAGCAGATCCAGGCACCCCTCGAACACCTCCGGGGACGGTGACTCCGTCACCTACCTGGGCAAGCCATCCCAGTGCCTGACAGCCTCAGCAGTCCACTGTCTAATATCCAGTCTGAATCCCCCCCGTCTCAGATTAAGGCCGTTTCCTCTCACTGGAGACTCGGCAGAAGAGACCAGTCCTCTCCTTACACCCTCCTGCCAGGGAACTGCAGAGAGCAACGAGGTCCTGCCTGAGCCTCCTCCTCTCCAGACTAAACAAACCCATCTCCCTCAGTCGTTCCTCACAAGACATGATCTCTAGACCCTTCTCCAGCCTCGCTGTCCTTCGCTGGACACCCTCCAGGACCTCAGTGTTGGTTTTCTCATTAATTCTTCATCTAACAAGCTGATCAGCTGACCAAAAAAACACACATCCCTTCGAACCTATGGCTTTTCCAAACTACAGGGACCTCTTCTGTATACTACTAAAAACTGCTAAGTCTAGTTTGACTTAGCTTCTTTAACCTTGAATTACAAAGGCCCTCAAAACATTCTAAAGAATTTTTTATTGCAGTAGGAGCCATTATTACTACACAATCTCCTGGTCACCGCTGTAAATGAAGGAAGTCTCATTATTTTTGTATGTTAGCCCTTCCAGATGCATTTATAAGCAGCACTTCAGTAGAATGAAAATGAAGACATTGCTCATAAAGGTTTTGAAAAATGAAGTAGGAAAAAACCTCAATTTCTGTGTTTCCACTTAATGCAAGTTATTTGAATAAAGCATCATGGAACTGCAAGAGACAATTCCATTTGGAAGATGGAATGAAATAGTTCATTATCAAAAAAAGAATCAAAGCCAGCATGTACCTAATTAGGGATTACTGATGAAAGCAGCCCTGGGAAGGACTCAGGTGTGTGGCCCCAGTCAGAACAGCAGGAGGGGTGGGAGTCCCTCTGTGACACACAGATGGAGGACCAAAGGCAGTTCAAGACTAAGAGCTGTAAGAGCATCTCTTCAACATTTTCCCTGCATGTATTTGAGTAATTCCTCAAAGAGTAATTGTAAAGTAAACTTTTTTCCCCTCCTCCAAACCCTTAATCCAAACTGCCCTAAACTTCATGGCAAGCTCCTGCTCACGCAGCAACAACAAGGCGAGAATATTTTTAGGAAGATCAGTGCCCCTGAAACGCTGAAGAGTTTTTTGGGTTGTTTTAACAGGCCAGCTTTTTAAAACAGCAATTTGAAATGCAGGATAAAGCAAGCACTGCAGAAGTGGCTGACGACAGTTCTTTGGACTACCTGGTGCATAAGTGGATTTAATAATACCACCTGAGCTATAAGTTTCCATAATGGATTTTCAAACCATATCCTGACCAGTAAGCTTCAAATCGCTTTCCTATTTGATGCTAAATAAAAAATACATACAAAAATACTGCAGATAAATCTTCACTGCAAGTATCATTTGCAAAATGCCACTATGCAGAGAAAAATTTACATTACATATACATTAAATATTATTTGAGATAAATCAACTGAAATGTACTTTTCCCTCTTTGGAGGTGTTTAAAAGATCACATGGGAGTAGAGACTGAATAATTTGGCATTGCTGAGCCCCAAGAAAAGGAGATGCAAGAGGAACAAAAGGACAGACTACAAGGAAAGGTTGTTGCACAAAGGCAAGGAATAATCTGTTCTGTGCCCTTGTGGACAGAGACAGAGATAACCCACTTCAACTGCAGGGGAGAAAGAAAATCTCAGTCAGGCAAGAAGTGAAACTTTTAAAAATTAAGGCCAGAGTAGCACTGGGTTAGGCTTCCTAAGCAAACCTTGAAATCTCTGACTTGGGAGATGCTGAAGAAGCAGAGCAGGGCAAAAATTTA
>JAYRBT010000387.1:0-12947 GCA_036023395.1 Myiotriccus ornatus | reverse complement strand
TTCTCAAATCTTTCACTGCTCCTGTGAATTCCTCAGGGAAATGGCTTCAAAGTGTCTAAGTCAAAATCCTCCACCTCTGTATCCTTCATCAGGGGCTCTGCGGACCCGCCACCTACCCCAACATATAGTTGCACATACCAGGAGTAAGGTTCCTCTTCCTTCTGAAAACTTAACAAGTAGAACTGGCACCTTCTACAACAGGTATGAGGCCCCCCTGGAACTCGAAGGCCAGACAACTGATGAAGGTCCTTCTGGGACAGAGGGGCCTCCTAAAGCAATACCATCTGTACCCCCCATCATGACCACTTCTGTTAAGAGGAAAAGAAGGGTAGTTGTAATAGGAGACTCCCTTCCAAGGGGAATGGAGGGCCCAATATGCAGACCAGACCCAACTCACAGCTAAGTCTGCTGTCTCCCAGGGGCTTAGATAGGGGACATTACTGGAAAACTCCCCAGTCTAGTAAGGCCCTCTGACTACTATCTGTTTTCTGTTGTTCAAACCAGCAGCTATGAAATAACAAAGAGAAGTCTGAGGGCAATCACAAGAAACTTCAGGGCCTTGGATCAATTGGTTGAAGGATAGGGAGTAGAGGTAGTGATTTCCTCCATCCTTCTGGTAACAAGGAGTAATATTGATAGGAATAGGCAGATCCACCAGGTCAATGCATGGCTCCAAAGCCCTGCAGAGACACCTCGACAAATTAGAGAGATGGGCAATCACCAACCCTATGAAGTTTAACAAGGGCAAGTGCTGGATTCTGCACCTGGGATGGGGCAACCCTGGATACACGTGCAGACCGCTGGATGGAAAACAGTGCTGCAGAAAGGGACCTGTGGGTCCTGGCTGATGGCAAGTTGAATATGAATCTGCAGTGTGCCCTGGCAGCCAGGAGGGCCAACTTTGTCCTGGGGTGCATCAGGCACAGCATCACCAGCTAGTCAAGGGAGGTGACTGTCCTGCTCTGCTCTGTGCTGGTGCAGCCTCACCTCGAGTACTGTGTGCAGTTTTGGGCACCACAATATAGAAAAGATATAAAGCTATCAGAGAGTATTCAAAGGAGTCACAAGGATGGTGAAGAGTCTGGAGGGGAAGCCATACAAGGAATGGCTGAGGTCACTTGGCTTGTTCAGCCTGGAGGAGACTGAGGGGAGACCTCATAGTGGTCTATAGCATCCTCATGAGGGGAAGCAGAGGGGCAGACACCCATCTCTTCTCTGTGGTGATCAGTGACAGAACCTCAGGGAATGGCATGAAGCTGTGTTGGGGAGGTTTAGGTTAGATATCAGGAAAAGGTTCTTCACCCAGAGGGTGATTGGGCACTGGAACAGGTTCCCCAGGGAAGTGGTCACAGCACCAAGCCTGACAGAGTTCAAGAAGTGTTTGGACACTTAACATTATACTAGTCCTTATTAAACATTTGGCTGTTAAAATGATATGTGTTTAACTTGTACATAAGTATGATGTTATAGGAAGAATCTGTCTGTGTTCCTGACAAGTTTACCAAATGAGGAGAACTTTTTAGTTAGGGCATGAGAAAGAACATATAAACAAATGAGTAAACAAAAGTAAGTAGGTGACTAAGACCTACTTATTCTTGTCTCTTAAATCTCTAGCTAGGATTATGGCTGTACAATAGTGGGTTCCATAGGATTCTGTGCAAACTGAAACCTGAAATTTGGAGAAAGAACAACAAGCTTCATGTGGTGTTTTTAACCAGTTGCTGTAAGGTTAATGAACTGTCAGATGATTAGGTTGGTTGTGGTGTATAATGATATAATGAAATTCAAAAGTCCTGACTACATTCCAAGACCTTGCTGGTATTTGAACCTTTGAAAATGTGTTTTTGATAATCATATACTCTAAATTTAAATATTGAAGCTTCACAGGCATTCTATTACAGCTCTAATTTTTTTTTTTTTTAATTCACAATGATTCAGAAGCAGGTTTGGCACTTCAGACTGATATACAAAGCATATTTTACTCTGTAGGATAATAGATGAGCTTCCTTCTTGAATATATAATTGGCTCACTTAATAAATGCCATGAGGTTTTCAATGTGTGGTATAGTTAGTGTACTTGTATTCATAAATCGGGCAAAAGAGAATGAAGATAGAGTTTCAGTATAAAGTATGTGTGGCAAATATATGTCAAACTTGTGCTTGTAAAGTTTTCTCTTTGGTTTCATTATTTCCTTTTGCATTAAGTTAATGTAACTTTTTTTTATATGCTTTGCTGTACAGGAAATGCAAAGGAACAGATTTAAACTTCAGGCATTGTCTTTAGCTTTTTTTGCTTGAATTCAGACCTAAAAGCTACATCTGCTTTTAATTTTTCTTCTTTCCATAATGGAAAAAAACCACGACAAAGTAGATGGAAAATTTTCCATGGCATGCTGCTACTTCTTACAGCTGGACAAATGGCAGGTGTGGGGTCTTATATTGCTGAAGAAGGCCCTGTAAGGATATTGGGAAGGTGGAAGTTTGCTCCATGAATGAATAACTTAGGATAAGTATTTCAGCAATGTGTCTCTCTCTTCCTCACCATAGATGCCTTAATAAAAGGGTTAATGTTGATGTTTTTACAGATATGAAGTGCCTTTTTCAAATGTGATTCATGTATGGAACAGGATCTCCCCAACAGCAGAAATATCCTCAGAGAAGGAACCAATTTACAGTAATACCTCTACATGAAACACAAGCAGTAGAGCTGTGTAGGATAGAGCTTTCTCCCTTTAAGCATGATGAAGTTGGTCTAGTGTTTGGGGTTTTGCTGTTTAGTCCTTTGGAAAAAAAGGACTGTGGTGGGTTAGCCTTGTCTGGTTGCCAGGTATCCACCAAGCTTTTCCTACTGCCCCTCCTCAGCAAGACAGGTGTAGAAAAATAGAGAAAAAGCTTGTGGATTAAGATAAGGACAAGGACGATCACTCACTGATAACCATCATGAGCAAGACAGATCTGGGGAAGATTAATTAAATTTATTGCCAATTAAAAAGAGAGAAGGATAGCAAGAAAAAAAAACCCAAACAACTAAAAACACCTTCCCCACACCCCCTTCTTTCCAGGCTTGACTTTACTCCCAAGTCTTCTGCCTCCTCCCCACACACACACACTAAGCAGCACAGGGGGTATGGGGACTGGAGGCATGTAGTCAGTTCATAAAGTGTTGTCTCTGCTGCTCCCTCCTCCTCACCCTCTTCCCCTGCTCCAGTATGTTAGGAATAAGTAGAGTGTTCTTGCAAAGCTTGTAATAGTCACAGTTAGCTTAGTAGTAGGGGATAGAAAAGTTATTAGTTATGTAGTTACCCAGCATAAGATAATACTGTGCCCAGAACACAGACCAATTAGCAGCACGGGATAAATATGCAGTAACCTCAATTTTGAGAATATTGGGGACCCTCAAAGCCCCTAATGACCATGTAATGGGGGACATGTAGGAGGCATGCGTTTCACTCCAGATTATAAGCCATAAGATGCCCAGTGCGGTTACATTTTATTTAAGACTTTTTAAAATCCTTTTGGTTTGTTATAACCTCAAATTCGCATCCAAAGAGTCACACACTCTTCTCTCAGAGAAATTCTTTTAATTTAGTGAGAAAAATAAGATATTTTGGCAAAAGGTTTTACAGGAGTAAAAATACAACCAAGAAAAAATATTTTACTAAAACAGCACAAAAACTCATTCCACAGAAAAAAAGCCACCCACCACAAACAATATACCAGTTTTAGTAAAACACAATTCATTGGTTTTAAGTTACCCACAAGAGAAGGAAAAGAGTAAAAGAAGAAAACAGATTAAAAGAGAGAAGAAAGAGAGAAGGAGAAAGAGGAAAGGAAAAAATGGTTACCAACAAGATTGGATGATTCACATGGTGCAGGCAGCAGGAAAAAAGAGCCAGTGGAGTCTCATTTATACAGTTTGGTTTTCCCTCCCAGGTAGGATATCCAGTCAGTGCCTTTCAGGCCAAAGTGAGATGTGCTGTAGCCAGTCACAGGTTCCAGGGGTGTGGTGTGGGTGGGCTACCAGGCAGGTCTGTCTTGACTGACAGCTCAGCTACATGGCCTTCAGCTCTGCCATGTGCTTTGCATGGGCTCAGCCATGTTGGCTGCAGGCCTTCTGTCTCTGCCATGTGCTCTCAGGGACCTGGCCCTCTTAGCTGCAGGCTATGTGCTCTCAGCACGCTTTATGTGATAAGGCAGGCCTTACCATGTACCTGCAGGTCTAGGCCCAGTCCTTACACACACACACAGAGACACAGTGAGTTGGTTCCAACCCATATCAATATTCAGTGAGATTCGGATCCAGTATCTCACAGCGTGTTGGGAAGTCTGTAACCCTGCATATCTCAGCCAATGGAGAACTGAGGAGGGACCCGAGTTTCAGGCAGAAGGGATAAAAGAGGTTGCGACCTCCATTAAGTTGAGAGACTTCATTGGGGATTGCCCAATGAACTCTCCCTTTTATTCAAATAAAAGTTTTAGTTAACTCTTCTGTCTCTTGGCTATTTTTGAGGCTCTTAATATCAGAATTATTTTTCAGAATTAATGGGGGCTTATTCCAGGATTGACTCCACCCTCTGAGGGCAGTAGATGGTGAACGAAGCTGAAGGTGCCACACCAACAGTTTTTGTGATCACCTCCTTTCATTGGTGGCTGAAATCGGACAGCTGATTGAGTTCCCGAGACCATCCAGAGACAGATGAGAGGGGAAGAATAGGGTGAAGGAACATTTGTTTTGATTTGTAAAGGAGTCCATAGGGGAAGGACTGAGACTTCTCACCAGTGAGTAATAATGGGAGCTGGGGGAAGTAAAAGGAGGGGGCCCATGGAGGGCAAAAAGCCAAGTAAGGGATCTGGCAAAAAGGGTGACGACCCTTGTATAAACCCAGACAGTCCCTTTGGTAAAATGCTGGAATTTGGGGAAGTATAAACCCACCAAAAGGTGTGACTAAGGATTTAATGGTAAAATATTGCTATTTTTGCTGGCCAAAGTACTCACTACCTTGTGGGTTTAGGTGGCTGCATTTTGGGTCTCATGAAGAGAATCTTAGAACCTGAGTGTCTTTTTTAATGACAGTGACAAGGAAGCAACTGAGAAGAGTTGTGGCCATATGCTGTTAAGGCAGACTTCTGTGAAATTATATCTTATGAGGGAAAAAGAAAATTGTAGAAAAGGTGAGAGGGAAAAAGATTTCAAGTGGGATGTGTTGCAGGTGTTGCCTCCACCTTACCTAGGAGACAGACAGTCAGAACCACAAAATAGTTCACAGGAAGGGGAACGGAGGGAGGGTCAGTTTCCCGCCAAAGAGGAATGCATGTGAACTGGGTGGAGGGGGGGGGGGGAGGTTGGCTTCCCCCAGAGAGAAGGTGTAACACACAGATAATATAAAAATGCCAAAAATTATGTTTCGCCATTGTTCTGCCTGTCAAAAACTTCCTACCAAAAATTCTCTGTCAGCTCTCTGACAGAAGTTCTCACCAGGACTTCCCACGGGACTTTTCCTGCCAAAAGATCCTGCTATTATTTATGGTTATCATATCCTCGGACATCTGAACTGGCTATGTGCCAAGAAACCACATACAACCTCCTTTGAACACTATAAAACTCGAGGAGAAATTTTGGAAAATCAGGGAAGAGAAAAGGGAGAGAGAACTGGTTGTCCCACAAGTGTCTCCTCACCTCCCCTCACCTTTTCTCTGCCACTGCATGCCTACCTGCCACGGGAGACTAAGACTCTGCCATCGTGAAGAGAAGTGAGACCACCTAGCCACATTCATGAGTTATATCTTATCCTTCTAGCCTCACTATATTTCTAAGGGCCAGGGAGGTGTGGCTGAACAGGACCCTGCATGGCCTGGGACAGGGCGCATCAGCAGTGAAACCACACATTCTGCTTTCCAGAGAACTAAAGCTGTTAAACCCCCTGCAGCTAAAGAGATAACACCAAAAAGCAGCAGAGACAGAGAAAAAAAAACAGGCAGAAAACTGTTTCTCCCCCCCCACTCACACCAGCATGGCAGAAAGGTAGTTTTCAGTGGTATCTTTGCTTCTAAAAAATAATCTTAGCATTTTCCAATCTTTTCTTATTTTTTCCTCTTTCTCTTTGCATCTCTTAGCAATTAATAAAAATCAGTTTTGGTATCAACAGATAACTTGTGTGAGTTTTAATTTTGCTCAAGGGAATATTCGAATCTGAAGTTCTTTCTGCAATATTTAAGCAGATTGTAACAGAAGGGTTTGCAGATGCTGCAGGAGGGGGAAGGGGGAATAAATTCAGTCCTGCCTCCCTCAAGGACAAGGGCAGGAACACAGTATGGTGCTAGAGTTTTGAAACGCCACTGAGGCAGGTCCCGTTAGGGGGCCAAGGAGAAAGTTTTGGGTTTGTAATAGTACCACTAACAACTCAAGATATAAGAGGATTGAAGAAAGAGCTTCCATCTTATTTAGAGGATTCTATAGGAGTAGGGGAGAGAATAGATGAATATTTAGGGAACACAGATCACACTTGGAAAGACTGGGATTTCTTGCTAGGAATCCTCTTCGGATTACAGGAAAAGCAAATGATATTACAAAAGGCATGGCAAATTTGGGAAGATGATCACCCACAAGCTGCAGGTGGAGTAGGACAGAATGGTTTGGTGGTAGATGACACTATTCCACAAACAGACCCAAATAACCAAGTCCAGTTGGGTCATCTAAGAAATTATTGGGCATATTTAATAAGAGCAATAAAACCAGCAGTACCATGAATGAATAATGTGTCTAAAGCTATGCCTCTACAACAAAAGATAAGAGCCCCACACAATGGTTAGAAAGGCTTAGGGATGCCTTGAGAAAGCAGGGGGGGTTAGACCCCGACAGCCCTGCATTTAAAATTTTATTGAAGGTAAAATTTGTCACTCAGTCATGGCTGATATAAGACAAAGGATTTGAAAGGAGGAAGAATAGCAGAATAAATCTTTAGATCTAATAAGAAAAGCACAACAAATTTATGTAAGAAGGGATGAGGAGAAAGCAAGAACACAGGCTAAGGTAATGGCCCAGATCCTTCAACCTAAACGAGGGGAGATGAGAGGACAAAGGGGAGCAAGAGGGAGAGACTGGACCCCCAGATACTTTCATAATACCCCTCCCTCTCCTAACTAAGCTCAAGTACAACCTAAGTTAGGGAGGAACCAATGTGTGATCTGTAAGAAAGAGGGACATTGGAAAAGAGAATGTCCACAGAATCAGACAGACCCTGATATCCACCTTTTAATGCAAATGGATTACTAGGGGTGTCAGGGGCCCACCATCATGGAACCCTTGATAAATTGCCTAGTGGGCCCTGATCGAAAGGAAGTGCAGTTCTTAGTGGATACTGGGGCTTCGAGATCTACATTGAATTTTATGCCTAAAGGAAGTTGGTTATCAAAAAGAATTTTAACTAATCAAGGGGCAAGTGGGAAGGATGAGAAAGTACATATACTGGAACCTATACTAGTAGACATAGGAAATAAATTTGAAATGCATGATTTTTTATTTATTCCAAATTGTGATTGCAATCTGCAATTATGGTAAAAATGGGTATGCAAATTTATATTGTAAAGAATAAAATTGAAGCTAATACAATCATTACACTCATAAGCTATCATCAGGGGCTTATGAAAAAGTAAACCCCAATGTGTGGGCAGTACCTGGGAAATATGGAAAATTAAATATAGAACCAATACAGAATAGTTAAGCCTAGACACCCTACATTCCTGATTCTCATAGTTTTCTGAATCAAATTCCCTCTTTCCCTCTTCTCACTGTTACTATCCTGTGTTAGATTTGAAGGATGCATTTTGGAGTTGTCCAGTTACTGACAATAGTAAGCCGTATTTTGCCTTGAGTGGGAACAAGAAGAAGGATAGGAAAGAAATTAAACAGCAACTTGGACTGTTCTGCCACAAGGATATACTGAATCTCCTGTTTTATTTGGACAAGTTTTACAAAATCTTTTAAATGCTCATGACCTCCACAAGTAAGGTTATTGCAGTATGTAGATTATTTACTTATCTCAGGGGAGGATAGAGAACAAGTAGAAGATGCTACTGTGAAATTGCTTAACTTTCTAGTCGAAAAAGGACTAAGAATTTCTGAAAAGAAAGCTCAAATGGTAGAGACAGAAGTTAAGTATTCCTCTACCAAAAACAAAGAAAGAATTGCATCAATTTCTAGGAATAGTGGGATTTTGTAGGACTTGGATAGAGGATTTTTCAATAATAGCCAGACCACTGTATGACTTGTTGACTCAAGAAAATCCAGAAGTAATCATTTGGATACCTGAAGGGAAAAGGAGTTTTCAGCAACTAAAGAATAAATTAATTCAAGCTCCTGCCTTAGTTTCCTGTTTAAACAGGGATGAACAAAACCCCAAAAGTGAAATAGTTCACAATTGCATTCAAGTAATAGATCTTCAAACATGAGCTAGAAGTGACCTAACAGATGGTCCACTATCCAGAGGACAGAATGTGTTTATTGATGGATACTCACGGGTAGGGAAGCGTATGCTATAATTGAAGGAGAACAGTTAAAAGAGTGTAGTAGATTACCTTCTATCTGGTCAGCACAAACAGCTGAACTATTTGCTCTGATACGAGCTTGTGAAATATACCAGGGAAAAGTAGTCAATGCTATTATGCATATGGAGAAATACATGCATTTGGGAAACTATGGAAAGAAAGGGGGTTATTTACCTGCAGAGGTAAGGCACTAGTACATGAGAATTTGATAAAGAGACTTTTGAAAGCCATGGATTTACCTCAACAAATATCAGTGGTACATGTTAAAGGACATTAAACAGGATATTCTGAAGAAGTGATTGGTAATAGGTTAGTAGATGAAGAGGTCTGAAAAGCAGCACTTTTGCCTGAGGTATCTAAAATGTTTCCCCTCTTACCAGTAACTCAGTTATTGCCAGAAAGAATGTCCTTCTCACCATAAGAATTAGAAACAATTAAAAATAGTGGAGAAGAAAATAGAGGGGATAATTGGTTCACAAAACAGGGTAAACAATGGATACTGAAGGTGTTTGCCTTACAAATATTAAGAACATGGAGACCAATCAGCAGCAAGGGATAAATATGCAGTAACCTCAATTTTGAAAATGTTGGGGACCCTCAAAGCCCCTAACAACCATGTAATGGGGGACGTAGTAGGCGTGTCGGGAAGTCTGTAACCCAGCGTATCTCAAACAATGGAGAAATGGGGAGGGACCTGCATTTCAGGCAGAAGGGATAAAAGAGGCTATGACCTCCATTAAGCTGAGAGACCTCATTGGGGATTGTCCAATGAACTCTCCCCTTTATTCGAATAAAAGTTTTAGTTAGCTCCTCTGTCTCTTGGCTATTTTTGAGGCTCTTAATATCAGAATTATTTTTCAGAATAAGTGTGGGGTTCCTCCAATGGAATACACTCCTTCACAAAATTCTCTGTGGGTCCTTTCAACGGGCTGCAGTTCCTGCTAGGAGACTGCTCCTGTGTGGGGTCCTCTATGGGCTGCAGGGGGAACATCCTGTGTCACCATGGTCTTCTCCACAGGCTGCAGGGGACTCTGCTCTGGGACCTGGATGTTGTGGTTTTAGTTGACTAGGAAACCGAAATTAATTTTAACATCATGATTTGAGAAATGTCCTGTTATTTAATTTAGAAAGACTCAATTACCTGTGAAACAAGGGAACTGTAATGACAAGGAAAGTTTTATTTGCAGCTCTCGCTGGGTCCACCTCCACTGGTCTCGTGGGGAGGAAAGACCCTTTGTGTTTAAATTATGCGCATTTTATAGTTTTACAAAATCTCACACTTTCAGGTCAGTTTGATATATTCATTTTTGCCTAAAAAGGTTGTTTCTCCAAAAGGGGGGCATTCCCCTCCTCCCAATTGGTTGCAAAACATCCCCTGTCAAAATGATGGATCCTCCTTTATTCTCAGCACATGGGGAGAGGCCCCTGTGCTCAAAAATGACCAAATGGCCAAAAAGGTTTTCACTTTTAGGAGCTTACTATTTGCCTAAAATTCCCCATCCCAGGCCCAAGTGGATATTGTATCTGAGTCTGTTCATATTTCCACATATGGGGAACTATTTGCCTGTTTTGATGCTCTCTTTAAGACCAGGGAGAGGGATCAAAATTGCTTTATTAATATACTATGTTTATGTCGTCATAACATCAGAAGCAGTGAGGTTCATTGTGAATGTGTATTCAGTCTTGTTTGCCTGTCCTGGTTTGGGTTGCTACCTCTGGGGCCTCATTAGAAATCACACCCAGCCTTCTGGGGGAACAGAAGGGAATGGTTGTTTCCAGCCTTTCACCTCCTTCTCCTCCTTCAGACCTGCTACAACAGTCTTTGAAAATACTGAGTTTCCTTTTGATGTTAAAGACAGCGTAATGTTGTTGTTAGTGTTGCTTTGTCTGCTCTGTACTGTCTACACCGTGCTTAGGGTCAGAACAGGACCTTCTAGGGAGGTTGTCTGGAGGCCTGCCATGGGAGTGGATAATGTTGAGTGGCATGGGAAGTGGGAGGACATCGGCCAGTATTTGGAGAAGTTCTCTCCTCCAATGATCTGGAAATTCGCCCCTGAACAACTGCAGGATCCTGTTAGCGTGATAAGACTGTTGAAGGAAAAATGCGCTGGCAGCTCAAGAGATGGTCAGCTCACAGCAAGCTGCTGGGCCCTGGCCACTGCCTACCGGACACTACTTGGCATGGTACAGCACCATCAGGGGGAGGAGAGAAGGAGCAAATCCACAGGTACCATGTCCACCCAAACCACAGCTGAGTCAGAGGGAAAAAAATAACTCAACCACCACCATGTCCAAGCAAACCATTGAGGAGCCAGAAGGACAACCAAAACCAATAGGAGTTGCCCCTGTCCAGAAAAGGAAATCAAAGACTAAATCAGTTCGTATAGTGAATGATGACAAAGAGGCAGGACCTTCAGGTACAGTGGAGGAGACAGAGCCAGAAATAGTCACTCGGTCCCTATCCCTGGGTGAGCTACGTGAGCTCCAGAGTTCACATGACAGGCGAATGAGTCCATTCTGACCTGGCTGCTCAGAATCCGGCTAACAATACAATTCTAGATGGGAGTGAAGCAAGGCAACTGGGATCCCTGTCTCGAGATGTAGTCATTGATCAGGGGATTGGAAAGAGGCAGGAAACTCTCAGCCTCTGGTGGTGACTGTTGTCCAGTGTGAGGGAGAGATATCTTTATAAGGAGGACTTCCACGTACAGCAAGGACAGTGGAACACTATGGAACAAGGTATCCAGTGCTTAAGGGAATTAGCTGTACTGGAGATAATCTTTTCAGAGGACATAAGATTCCCTAAAAGTCCAGATGATGAACAGTGCACATCCCAGATGTGGTTAAAGTTTGCACAGCACAGGCCAGAAATGTATTCCCACTGCTTACAAACGTTGCAATGGAGGGAGGGAGAGGACAAGGTGGGTGCGTTGGTCAGTAAACTCAAGATTTATGAAGACACTGTCACCGCCCCACATCTCATCTGTGGAAACCCAACTGGCCGAACATGTCTGAAACCTGGAAGAGAAGACTGAAGAGGGCCACCAGAAGCTAAGAGAGGAAATTAAGGAAGGGATCTTCCGTATCTCGCCAGGACAAACAGGAGCTGGCATCCCCCAGCTAAGGAAAGAGGGTACACTCCATGTGGCAAGCTATGGTTTTACCTCCATGAGCATGGAGAAGATATGTGGAAGTGGGATGGAAAACCCATCTCTTCCTTAGCAGCCTGGGTACGTGAATTGAAAAGAGGAACAAGTACCACAGGGAACTCTTCAAGGATAAATGCTGCTCCCGTCTCTCGTGGGCAACACTCCAAATGGTAGATGAATAATGATATCTCTGATCCTCTTAAAAGGACCTCCAGGTCATACTTACAAGAAGAGCGCAGTGAGTACCATGACCAAAACTAGGGGTGCCCTGCCTCTAGCCAGGTAGAGGAGAGGGACAATCAGGTCTATTGGCAGTGTGGATTTGGTGGCCTGGCACATCAGACCCACAAAGATATAAGGCTTTAGTTGACACCGGCGCACAATGTACTTTGATGCCATCAAGATACGTAGGGACAGAATCCATCTCTATTTCTGGGGTGACAGGGGGCTCCCAACAGCTGACTGTACTGGAAGCTGAAGTGAGCTTGACTGGGAAGGAATGGCATAGACATCCCATCGTGACTGGTCCAGAGGCCCTGTGTATCCTTGGCATAGATTACCTGAGGAGTGGGTATTTCAAAGACCCAAAGGACTTGGTTGGGCTTTTGGCATAGCTAATGTGAATACAGATGAAATTAGACAGTTGAACACCTTGCCTGGTCTCTCAGAGGACCCTTCCGCTGTGGGACTGATAAAGGTTGAAGAACAATTGGTACCCATGGACACAGCAACAGTACACCATCAGCAATACCGCACCAACCGAGACTCTGTGGCTCCTATACTTAAGATGATCCGCAAACTGGAGACCCAGGGGGTGATCAGCAAGACTCGCTCACCCTTTAATAGCCCTATATGGCCAGTGGAGAGTGGAGGCTGACAGTGTATTACCATGGACTCAGTGAAGTCATACCACCCCTGAGTGCTGGACATGCTGGAGCTTCAGTGTGAGCTGGAGTCCAAGGCAGCCAAGTGGTATGCTACCACTGACATTGCCAGTGCCTTTTTCTATATTCCTTTTGCAGCAGAGTGCAGGCCACAATTTGCTTTCACTTGGAGGGGTGTGCAGTACACCTGGAATCGGCTGCCCCAGGGGTGGAAACACAGTCCCATCATTTGCCATGGACTGATCCAGACTGCACTGGAAAAGGGTGAGGCTCCAGAACATCTACAGTACATCGATGACATAGTTGTATGGGGGAACACAGCAGGGGAAGTCTTTGAGAAAGGAGAGAAGATAATCCAGATTCTCCTAAG